>MU784648.1:155856-169574 GCA_026770625.1 Nicotiana glauca
ATGGTTTAGGAACCTTTCTTTCTCTAAGGCCATATTCATCACATTTTTTGAAATACTCTCTAAGTCTACTTCTACGGTTTGAATAAAAAAGCCAATTAAGAGTCATTCTAACCTTTTTAATTTCTAAATTTAAAATGTGCATACCATCACCAACAATTAAATGATAAATCTAACCGTTGGTATTTTTTTTTTTTTTTAAATTTAAAAAAATGGCCGTTGGAGCCCGTTAGGACCAGCCCAGGCCCGCCAACAGATCCCGGGCTCATGGGCTTGCCATTTTTAACCGGCCCGTCACGGGCTTCTTGCACCATCAGGGACCGGTCCACCAGGACCGGCCCGCCAGGCCCGTTTAGCCCGTTAAGACCGCGGGTCCGGTCCGATCCCGATCCCAGCCCGGCCCACAATACACTCTTAGATGCAGATGAAGTATATAATAATCATTTAATTGAAGTTTGTAAGCCGCTCCAACAATAATATATTACCATCATAACACAACAGAGTGAAATTGTGAAAGAAAAACAAGAGTAGTGCTGTAAAATTGACCTTGAAAGCTACCTGGCCTTGAAGAAAGCAGGAAATGTTACTATGTATTAAGGACGGCCATGGTGTAGCTTCTCATCGACTCTGGTTATACAGAGTGATTTAAACTTTTTGATAAATCCAAGAGGATGGATAAAATTCTAGAGGAAGTCCGTCTTTTGCCAATTCTATATAAAAATAAAAATATCAGACGTTGTAAATATAAAATTACGTATAAAATGGGCACTTGTAACTCGTGAATCGAAAATAGTTTCGTTCCTTCTTGAACGTAAAATACACGTGCAACATACGTGCATTTTTTACTTTATGCACGTATATTGCATGTGTTGACATACATAAAGACTAGTATATATCAAAATCAATGAATGAAAAATGAATATAGTTCTCATCAAAGAAACGTATATGTAAAACCATATTAATATGGGGGAATAAGAGTTATAGGGGCGGCATCGAGATGTAACACTACTAACACGCATAAGTCAATTATTCTTTACTTCAATTCCTGCTCAGATCACGCACCTTAATCATAACAAATATTCTTTGTTGCCATGTTATATACTACTGGAATCATGGATTTGATTAGTGTTTGTTTTTCCTCCTTTAAGTGGTAAGTAGGAAACCTTCATAGCCCAAGATTACTAGTGGCATCATTAGGTTCCCTAAAGCTATTTATCATTTGATAAACCATTTTATGTTGTGAAAGATGCCAACAAATTATACAACCTTGTAATGCAATAGTAGAACAAGAAGGTGGCAGGACTATACAACAATAATGGCTGAAATCTTGGCAGCTCTACATTAAAATAAAATAAGGAACCTCCAAGGAATGTTCAAATCAGAAAATGGATAACAAACAAAGTTTTCATTGGGAAAGGGCTGGATAAAACCACATTAATATCGGTGGATAAGAGCAATGGGGTGGCATGGGGACGCAATGATGTGGTTAAGTCAATTGTTCTTTACTCCACTTCTTGATTATACAACTCATATTAACCTTAAAAATATTCTTTGATTTTATGTTGCACCAATAATGGCATCATTAACTGATTATTATTTGTCTTTTCTTTTAAGGGGTGTGGGGACATGATTCATAGCCCAAGATGTCACATTTTGGAACATAACTGGACCTAAAATGCTATAGAAGTAGTATTAAGAGCATAGGTTTTACAATCTATTAATGTCGTCTTGAGGGTTATCAAGACACACTATATACCGCACACAGTTTATAGATTGCGATATTTTAGGCACTATGGACTTCATTTGTTGTGATGCAGCTGCGGTATACAAGAATTATTTAATTAAAATGCGTAAGCCTCTACAACACTAATATAACCATCATAGCACAACAGAGAGAAATATTGAGAAAGAAAAAACAAGAAAAGTTTGTAAAATTGATCTTAAAACCTACCTGGACTGGGGAAAAAGCGTAAAATTTCACTATGTATTTAGGACGGTCATTGGGTAACTTCTTATCGACCCTGGTTATGCAGAGTGAGATAAACTTTTTGATGAATCCGAGACGATAGATACAATTTGAGAGAAAGCCCTTTCTTCACTCATTCTATATGAAAAATAAAAATACAATACAGTGCAAATTATAAAATCACGTGTAAAATGGTCACTTGTCATATGTGATCTGAAAATCATTTCATTCCTTCTTGAACGTGAAATACGTGTGTATTTTTTTTTTCTTTGTGCGCTTACATTGCATGTGCGGACGTACATAAAGACTAATATGTATCCAAATCTAATAGTTAAAAATAAACTCAATTCTCATCAGAGAAGGAACGTATATATAAAACCATATTAATACGGTGGAATAAGAGCTATAGGGGTGGCAATGGGACGTACTGCTCCTAACGCATATAAGTCAATTATTCTTTACTCCAATTCCTGCTTGGTTCTCTTATCTTAACCAAACAAATATTCTTCATTGCTACGAGTTGAACTACTAGGATCTCTCGTATTAACCATACAATCATTCTTCGTTTCTACGTTTCACGATTAGAATCATTGATTTGATTAGTGTTTGTTTTTCTCCTTTAAGGTGTGAATGTGCGGTCTTCATAGCCCAAGACATCAGTTATAGGAATATAGCTGGACCGGAGATGCTAGAGCTAGTAGTGTTGTCGTGAAGGTTATCAAGATAACTTATACACAAAATCGCAAAGTTTTATAGATAACGCAAAATTTTGGGCACCATGATCTTCATTTGTGATGACAAAGTTGCAGTATACTAGAGTTGTTTGATTGAAATGCATAAGGTGTTGCATAACCAATATACTACCATTATATCACAATAAATAAAATTGAGAAAAAAACATGAGTAATGTTGCAAAATCGCACCTTAAAACTAACCATGGACTTGGAGAAAGTAGAAAATGACACTATGTGCTTAGGTCTACCATTGTATGGGTCCAAATTTGACCGACCACGACCTGCGACGAAATACGACAAACGACCGGATATCTTCGAGTCAAAGTTTCAAAGGGAACGATCTTAGGGCAAAAGAAGAAACTATGCGACCCATGTAATAGTGTAAGCCCATTAGGGAACATTAGGAATATTCCGTCGAATGTTCCTTGCATTTTGTTTTCTTACAATTTAGAAGAGTTTCTATCTAGTATAAAAGGGAGATAGTAACCTTGTAACGGGGGATGGAACTCTGTGAAAATCACTATTTAAGAACAGAAAGAAACTTATTAACGATCATCTCTTTATCTATTACTTCTTCTAGAGTTTATTATATTCAGCTAAGATTTACCCCTTCATTTTTGATTGATTTGTTCAAAAAGGTTTTAATATCTTTTGAGTCAAATAATTTGGCGCCGTCTGTAGGGATTTCTGTAGCTAAAATCATAGTTTCCATCTAGATTGTTGAAAATAATAATCGCTTTTTCTTTAGGTTCATAACAACCAGCGATGGCGGGAAAGGGAGAAGCGAGGCTAAAGGCAGTAGTGGATGTCACGAACAACCTCCTGAATTCCCTCAATGAAGCCAACAGAGAAGACAATGAGAATGCAACAACAAGTGTTACACCGAAGGGGGAGATCTCACCTCCTCCTCACGAGGATCTGGCGATCATGCATGAGAGGGGAACCTCAAACTCCACAGCAAGAGAAGCGCCACCAGCAATCAAAAGGCTACTAGAAGAATGGTTAACGAGTGCCTTCAGCAACATGCTCGAGAAGCCCATCCAGGGAGGCGTCGAAAACGCGCCACCCGCGGAAATTACAGCTGTTGCCGATGAGCCAAATGCTACGCGAACAGGTAATACCCGCACTATTACAGATGCAGGTGGCGACGCACTTATGGCCATCTCAAGGAAAATGGAAGAGATGGAAAATGAGAACAAAGCACTCCGCGACCAAATGAAGGAACATCAGGAAAGGGTCGATAAAATACCAAGCGCTCCGAAGTTGTTACCAAAATTCGATATGAGCCGATTCGTCGAATAGCAGTACAACAAAGAGGCAGCCCCCCATTCTATTCTGAAAACCTTCAAAATGCCACCATACTTAAAAATATACGACGGGACCACGGACCCGGAGGACCATTTAATCTATTACATTAAAGCAGTGAAGGGTAACGATCTATCAAAAGAACAAGTACCGTCTGTGCTGCTAAAAAAGTTCGGCGAAACTCTCACAGGGGGAGCATTGACATGGTATTCCCAACTACCAGCATGATCGATATCAACGTTCAAGGAGATGGCGGATAAATTCGCTACCGCTCATGCGGGAGCGAAAAAGGACAAGGCTAGGGTTAATGATATCTTCACCATCAGGCAAACGACAAGCGAGGGACTTTGGGATTTCCTAGCACGATTTAACATATTAAGGATGAGCCTACCGAACGTGTCAGAAGGAATGGCAGTAGCAGCCTTTCAAAATGGGTTAAACAGGAACGAATCAAAGGCAACCAAAAAACTACTCAGTAGACTCATGAAGTATCCCCCCACCACGTGGTAAGATATCCACAACGCCTATTGCACCGAAGTGAGGGCAGACGAGGATGACTTGAATTGCCCGTTTCAGCGATTAATGTCGGTCCATACCGAAACAAGGAGAGATTGACGCCACGACGGGCGAAGAGATCAATTACCACGTTTCAATCGAGAAAGGCTTCAGCCCTATATCCTGCATTCAATCCTCCGCCACCCCCTCGACATGCAGACGTCGCGCCACGGCATATCGCATCCTCCCAAAACGAAAAACGTATGCCTTCATTACTATCTGCTCATAATTTTTGTGTTTCCCCCTCAGAAATAGTGTACGCACTGGAGAAGCTCAACACAAAAGTGCAGTGGCCGCAAAAGATGAAGTCGAACCCAAAAACAAGGAGGTCAAACGTCCTGTGTGAGTTCTACCAGGAAAGGGGACACAAGACCAAGGACTGCATAGGTCTGCGGAAGGAAGTAGTAAGGATGTTAAATCAGGGATATCTGAAAGAACTGCTGAGCGACAGAGGACGAGCCAACTTCGCTCGAGGGCGCGATCAACCCCAAGGACCTCTAAAGCCACCATCACCAGCTCGTACCATACAAATGACCATTGGCAGCAGTGACGACACGGTAATCAACCATGTGAAATTCACCACCACACATAAGCTCAAACGGACAGTCACCCACGAACGGTACAACGACCTCGAAGATAGTATCATCTTCGATAAGTCAGATACCGACGATTTGTCTTTCCCTCACTATGATGCTTTAGTTATAATTTTAAGTATCACGGATACCAATGTAAAAAGAATAATGGTGGATGACGGAAGCGGCTCGTGTATTATTCACCCATGAGTTCTCATGCAAATGAGGATCGAGGATAAAATAATTCTGCGTTGCATAACACTAACGAGTTTTAATAATGCAGTAGAGCGGACATCTGGGGAAATAGTGCTACCTGTCCTAGCAGGAAGAGTTAACCTGGAAACGACATTCCACGTCATGAACCAGAAAACGGCTTACAATGCCATCATAGGACGACTATAGATACACGCCATGCGAGCCGTCCCTTCAAGCTTCTATCAAGTAATCAATTTTCCCACCCCATGGGGGATATTCAGCATCCGGGGTGAGCCACGTATAGCCCAAGAATGCTACCAGATTGCACACACACCAAACAACTATAAGGGGAAAATGAGGAAGCATAGCAATCAGCCATGTCGGGAAACCCGACGCGCAGGTATAGGCCATCAAAGAATCGGACGTCGTAGAAGCTTGCAAGGCAACCATAGAAGATCTTGATCCCATCCAATTGGATGACACCGATAGCGTAAAAAGGCTTATGTTGGACACAACCTCACGGAGCCAGGTAAGTATCATGAGTTTTTAACTAACAACGCCGATTTATTTGCTTTTTCCTACTTAGATATGCCAGGAATTCCAAGGGATATCGCCATGCACAGGCTGAATGTCGATCCACTTTATCCATCAGTACAGCAACTGAGAAGGAAGTTCAATGTCACGATCAATGAGGCAGTCAGCGAGGATGTTGACAAGTTACTCACCAACGGTTCCATCAAAGAATTAAAATACCCCCAGTGAGTCGTCAATGTGGTCATGGTCAAAAAGAAGAACGGGAAATGGCAAATGTGTATCGACTTCACCGATCTAAACAAAGCATGCCTGAGTGACTCTTTCCCGCTACCTCACATCGACCAACTAATCGATGCAACAGCGGGGCACAAACTGCTGAGCTTCCTAGATGCCTACTCCGATTGTAACCAAATTCTAATGGCTGAAGAAGATCAAGAAAAGACCACTTTCATCACCGATCAATGAACGTACTGCTATAAGGTGATGCCATTCGGGCTTAAAAATGCAGGGGCCACGTATCAAAGGTTATTCACCAAAATGTTCAAAGAACAACTCAATAAGACAATGGAGGTTTACATCGATGACATGCTAGTGAAGTCGACAAATAAAGAGGATCACATTGGTCACTTAAAGGAAGCCGTCGAGATATTAAGGTAGTACGTGATGAAATTAAATCCCGAAAAGTGTGCCTTCGGCGTAACTTCATGAAAGTTCCTCGATTTCCTAGTGTTACAAAGGGGAATCGAGGTCAACCCGATCAAATTAGGGCCATCGATGCAATACCGGAGATACTGACCAGCAAAAAGCAGGTGCAGAAATTAACAGAGCGAATAGCTGCCCTATCAAGGCTCATTTCATGATCCTCAGATAGATGCCACAAATTCTTCAATGTGCTAAAGAAAGACCGCGGGCTATAATGGAACGAAGAATACGTCGACGCCCTGAGAAAATTGAAAACGTATCTATCCTTTCCACCACTACTCGTCAAAGGGGACCCAAGTGAATGTCTACTTGTATATCTAGCAGTTTTCGAAGTTGTGGTAAGCGCAGTCTTGGTCTGTGAAAATAAAAGTACGCAATCTCTGATTTACTAAATAAGCAAAACTTTAATCAATGCCGAAACAAGGTACCCTCACCTTGAAAAACTAGCTTTGGCATTGGTCGTAGCTTCACGGAAGCTTAGACCGTACTTTCAATGTCATCCCATAAAGGTGGTGACAACCTCCCCCCTAAGAGTATCCTACACAAACCCGAAATATCGGATAGACTAGCCAATTGGGCTATAGAACTAAGCAAGCACGGCATAACACACCAACCACGAACTACCATTAAGTCGGAAGTGCTCGCCGACTTCATCGCTGACTTCATCACTAAAGTATTGCCTGAGGTAGAACAAGAAGCACTCGGCGCTTTCACACATACCGACCTCTAGGTCGTCTACACTGATTGTGACTCTAATGCCTCGAGATCGGGACTGAGACTCGTCCTCGAGGTCCCTACAAGCGAAGTAATTCACCAATCCATTCGATGCCTCGAGATGACTAATAACGAGGCCGAGTATGAAGCTGTGATTACAGGTTTAAAGTTAGCCCTCAAACATAGCGCTCGATGACTCATCCTCCACTGTGACTCTCAACTCGTGGTAAACCAAGTCACGGGGACTTTCCAAATCAAAGAGCAGAGACTACAAAGATACCAGTCTGAAATCCACAAATTACTGGTAGAATTCGACGAATGCTGCTTCAACCAAGTACCCAGGGCACAGAATATCGAAGCAGATGGCCTCGCTAAACTAGTTTCGTCCACCAATATCAACAAGGAGAACGTGGTCACCCTCCTTCATTCCAAAATAGACTGCGTCGAGGTACATTCTGTAAACTTAACTTGGGACTGGCGTAACCGCTTCGTAGCCTATTTACAGGATGAAACGCTCCCGCAATATAAAAAAGAAGCCAAAAAACATTGAGTGCAGGCAGCCCGATACAGCCTAGTAAACGGTGATCTCTACAAAAGAACATTCGGCGGCCCCCTAGCCAAATGTCTTGGTCCACATCAAACAAGGAGAGTATTGGAAGAAGTACTCGAAGGTCACTGCGGTGCCAACACGAGAAACTGCACCCTCATCCGCGTCGGGTACTACTGGCCCACCATGAAAAAAAAGTCACCGATTATGTCAGGAGATGTGAACAATATCAAAAATACGCCCCTATGATACATCAAGCAGGGGAACTCCTCCATTCCATGACTTCGCCATAGTCATTCATAAAGTAGGGAATAGACATAGTCGGCCCCCTCCCAGCTGGACGAGGTAAGGTATGTTTCCTTTTGGTTCTAACTGATTACTTTTCTAAATAGGTGGAAGCAGGTGCCTACACTCAGATACGTGAGCAGGAGGTCATCACATTCATATGGAAAAACATCATATGCCGTTTTGGCATCCCCAAAGAAATCAGTTGCGACAACGGACCTCAGTTCATCGAAACGAGAACGACTGAGTTTTTCAAAAAATAGCACATCAAACAAATACTTTCCTCGCCGTATCACCCCGTTGCCAATGGTCAAGCCGAATCCTCCAATAAAGTAATACTGAATATATTGAAAAAGAAGTTTGAGGATGCTAAAAGGCTATGGCCTGAGTTGCTACCGGAAGTGTTATGGGAGTACCGCACTACTCCGAAAACCAGCACAAGAGAAACGCCATATTCACTGGTCTACGGGACTGACGCAGTTATACCCGTCGAGGTCGGGGAACCCAGTTTGAGGTACTCTAACGAGAGAAGACCATGTAACGACGAAAGTAGGCTACAAGATCTGGATGAAGTCGAAGAAAGGAGAGACATGGCCCACATAAGAATGGTATCCCAGAAGCAGCAAGTAGAAAGATACTACAACAAGAGAGCCAAGGTGCGACCGCTCAAAGTAGGAGACAACGTCCTCAAGGCTAAAACACAAGCATCAAAAGACCCTAATGAGGGAAAATTGGGGACAAACTGGGACGGACCATACAAAATCATAGCTGCAGCAAACAAAGGAGCATTCCAGTTAGAAACAATGGAGGGACAGACACTCTAAAACAACTGGAACGTCGCCCACCTCAAGTACTTCCACTTCTAAAAGAAGGCATCACCTAAGTCGTACTCTTTTTCCCTCACCCGGGTTTTGTCCCAATCAAGTTTTTTCGGGGAGGTTTTTAACGAGGCGGCAAGGGAGATGCCTCAAGGGTATACCAGCTATTCATCACCTCGACCCGTCGATATAATCTCCTAAGAAAAGTAATGAAGGGACTACATATAGATAATCAAATATCCATTGTATGTACAGAATCAAGTCTCCATTGTATGTGCAGAATCAAATATCCATTGTATGTGTAGAACCAAAATCTCCATTAGTCGAAATGTAACGTCTTCCTACGGGAACACGATCAGATCTCCAAAAAATGGCCAAGGCCATCGATGACAAAATGAGTTTGACCTCGTTTGAACTACGACGGGATCTCACTTCGACGACAGTTCGAAGCAACATCCCAATGGCCAAGGCCATCAACGACAAAATGAGTTCGACCCCGTTTGAACTACAACGGGATCTCACTTCGACGACAGTTCGATGCAATATCCCAATGTCCAAGGCCATCGACGACAAAATAAGTTCGACCCCATTCAAACTACGACGGGATCTCACTTTGACGACAGTTCAAAGCAATATCCCAATGTCCAAAGACATCGACGACAAAATGATTTCGACCCCGTTCGAACTATGACGGGATCTCACTTCGACGAAAGTTCAAAGCAACATCCCTATGGCCAAAGCCATCGACGACAAAATAAGTTCGACCCCGTTCGAACTACGATATCTCACTTCGACGACAGTTCGAAGCAACATCCCAATGGCCAAGGACATCGACGACAAAATGAGTTCGACCCCGTTTGAAATACGATGGGATCTCACTTCCACAACAGTTCGAAGCAACATCCCAATGGCCAAGGCCATCAATAAAAAAATGAGTTCGACCTCATTCGAACTACGATGGGATCCTACTTCGACAACAGTTCAAAGAAACATCCCCATGGCTAAGGCCATTCGATAAAAGACGAGTTTGAGCTCGTCCAAATTACGACGGGATCTTACTTCGACGACAGCTCAAAGCAACATTCCAGTGGCTTAAGCCATCGACGAGTAACCCCAATATAATAAACATTGCAAAGAAGAGCAAATTGAAAAAATATATTGTTACATTACATCAAAATATTATTTATAATATTCACAAATGGCTCAAGTACGCCCTCTATAACAGTCCCAAAATAAAAGCAAAAACAAGCGAAGACTACACATTATCCCCGGTAGGATAAACATCTTCGTACCACGAGTCCTAGGCTAAATGGTTCGCGTCATCGGAATTGATGTCGCCCCCAACAGGTGTATGGGGGTCGTACCTGCAAGCCTCACGAGTCGCACGAGCTGCGGTATGCACGGCCTGAAGCTCTGCTTCAGTCACTCTTCCCTCAGCGTGAAAAGCCCTGTACATATCTAGCCGAGCCTCAGCATGGACCCACAGCTCATATAAATGATGAGGCACGACCGGATCGGCTAAATAACGAGATGTAGAAGGCTGGGAACATTGGGTTGCATCCTCTACCCTCAACGAGGCCACCTGCCCATTCAATGCAGATAGCTCCGCCCCCAACGCTTTAACACGCCCTTCGAGCCCTGCAACTTTAAGGTTAGAGGCCTCCCTCTCCCTAACCAACTCCAACCTAGAAATACGGAGGACGTCTTCCAAAGACACCGATTCAGAAATAGTTGCCGCCGACTTATCAGCACTAACGTCCAGCTCACCCCTAAGACCTTCAATCTCCGCTGCCTTAGCACTCAAATTAGCGGTCAAGTCGGCCACCTTCACCTGAAAATAGGCATTCTCAGCCATCAGCCCCTTGCTCAACTCGTGCTCATCCTTATTCGCCTTAAGAGAGGCCTCCAGCTCACTACTGCGGGAAACAACCCTCATGACTCCTCATCCCTCTCCATCAGCTCTTCAACCTTGTTCTCCAATTGGTTATCCCGCTGCTTAAGCCCCTCGCGAAACACCTGGAACTCGGGGTTATGATGATAGATGTCGTCCATCGCCCGATGTTTAGCACTATACTGTTGATATTTGGACGACATATTCTCACAAAGGCATGTCCTTCTCCTCTCTCAGCGCTCTCTCAACCTTCATGACGAGGGTCTGGCAAAAAAAAAGAGAGAGAAGGGGAGAAGTTAGAAAAAAAAATGCAGAACGACGATCACCGCATAAATCCAACGACGAAAAGGGAAGAAAAGGCACCTACCTGCAAGGCCATACCAGCGACCTTCTGAGATAACTCCATGTCGCTCATCGCCCCAAGCATCTCTCTTTCAGGAGAAGCACATAGAGGATCTAGAGTAGAGGCAACTTTATCGCTATTCAGCAGCAAGTTATAGTCCCCTGGTACGACTATATGACGGTCAGATCCGTCCATTCTAACCTCCACAAGGGTATGGAGATCCAAGAACTCATTGACATCCTCTGGGTCGATGTCCAAACCTGAGTCGTCACCCTTGACATGATGCCCTCCAACGTTAGATGACGCACCACCCTCTTGAACAGACTCGCTCAAAACAAACTGCATATCTACAGTAGTGACGGCTTGACGAAAGGTAGGGACTGGCGCCCTTCGCCTGGAAGCTCCTCGACCTGTCATCACAAAGAGTTGTACCATTAAATAAGGTCGCACTACCAATGAAAGAGTAAGGGAAACATTTACCTGAGGGGACCCTAGGTCCGTATCGCTTAACGAAGGTGGGCCAATCTCGAGTCTCTACTGCATGAGGCAATAGATGGGCCACCCAATCCCTGATACCCGCAATAGGGCGAGGCAAACGTCCCATAGCTGCAAACGGGAAGCATGCAAAATTTATAATAAATATAGAGGGAGGAAGAGTGAAACGAGTGGCAACACTTACGAGATCCATTCCATCGTTCCGAAAACCTGGTGGTGTCGGAAACGACATGTTTGGTTTTGACAAAGAAATACTTGTGCCAAAACTTGCGACTTGCCCGGTCATCAGTCCCCACCACCAGCCCGTTCGTACCACGAAGCCTCAAGTGCACCATGGTACCTCTGTGAAAGTCGGGCGCGAACAAATACAAAAGATGGTGGACGTAAACGTCACACTTTGCCAATTCTGCATACTTGGTTAGTAGAAAAAGTACCTTGAGTGTATACGGTGAAAGCTGCGCCGGACAAACTTGGTAAAATCTACAGAATTCTTCCGCCAAAAGGGAAAAGAGGAAAAGTATAACCGATCATGAAAGGGTACTCATAGAAGGCACAGTACCCGGGGCTATAAACATCTACATAGTCTCCCCCCGTCGGGACCATCTCTACATAAGCAGGGATGTCGTACTTCACACAAAGAGCATCGCTATGAATCTCAGAGTATACGGGGGCTAGAGTAGGAGGAGGATTTTTAAGGAATTCGCTTCGAGACAATGGATGTCTCGGGAGTAGCTCCTCCACCGTAGGAAAGTTGTCGCCCTCCTCTACTACCGTTTCATCACCGCCAGGAGGAGGCGCCATAGATAATGGGGTGGCCTCAGTAACTTCCTCATGAGAACGACGAGACTTTGGCATGATATCGTTCGAAGGGATATCATCATAGAATAAAGAAGGAAGAAGAAACTTCAAACGAAGAAAGTAAGAAGGAACAGAGGGATATAAGAGCAAATGAGGAGGGGTGAAAGAAGTTATAAAGAGTGAAATGGTTAAAGTTTTTGGAAAAACAAACCCTTCCCCTGTTTATAGGGTTGGGCGGTGCCAGTATCGAGGCGACAGTTTACAAAGCAGCGCAAGAATCGAAGCATCAAGCCGCCAATCCCTACCTCGAAAACCTGTGTAATGATGACGCACGTAAAGCTGACATCATTTCCCAGTAAAGTATATCACTCGGTGTTTTGCTGAACACATTGACCATCTTTCATTGGCCACGCCGTAACGTTTCAACGGATCAAATTTCTCCATAAAAAAGCATGAAATTAGAAACCTAGGATCTTTCTTTTAATTCTATCGATCATCTTGGATTTATAAAAAAGTCTATATTACTCGGCATCCTTCCCTCCAAGAACTCCCCACCTTTGCTCTTGGGATGACTCGAACTCACAACCTCTCGGTTGGAAGGGGGGTTGCTTACCAGTTCCTGAACAGATCACTTGCCTTAAGTATTAAAATATTATTTGTTATTATGCCGCATAAGTGCGCATATTGTTAATCTGATTAGTGTATTTTTCTACGGGGTAAGTGGGCAGACTACGTAGCCGAGACATCAATTTTAGGAACATAACTAGACCTAAGATGCTACAAGCTATGTTCCAGAATTTTGGTACATACACAAAAATGCGACAAATAATTTTATTGAGATTTCAAAATTTTGCGGACCATAGACTTTATTTATGGTGATGCAGCTACGATGTTTCGGAATTTTTGGTTGAAGTAGTTAAGCCGTTGCACGGCCACTTCAACAAAAGAATTAGAGAAAGAACAAATCGAGATAGTGTTGTAAAATTGCACCTTATAAAAGCAACCATGGACTTGAAAAAGATCGAGAATATCACTATGCGCTTAGATCTACCATAGGGTAGCTTCTCATCAACTGCGATTATGCTTGTTTAACCAAAAAAATAATTTAGTCAAAACTAGAATTTAAGATAAGAAATCGGGTTACTGATAATCAAGAGACCAAAAAGTATAATAGGCTTTCTTAGAATAAGAATAAGCAGTAAAGAAATTTGTATTTCAATATGATGTAGATGATATTTCGTGTCCTTACAAATGATGAGATCTTCTC
>MU784653.1:0-41337 GCA_026770625.1 Nicotiana glauca
TATCATGACCGTTGTTGAGAGCCACCCGCTCTGACTTGGCCCCGAATATAATCAACTCCATGAGTCTCCCATCACTTAAGTACCCCCTTGGCGAAGAGCCTGCCGAATCACTTCACCGTGGAACCCGCATCTGTACAAAGAAAAATCCTGAATCTTTCCCCTAAGTCTGAGCATGATCCAATAAGGCCAAGAATAGCCCACCTTTAATAATTCCTTTGCCCAGATTACCACTTATGGTTTTTTTTCACGTAGCTGAAATAGTCCAATAATATGCTAATAACCTGAAATCTCGCAAGTAATTAACTCTGCAACCACATCATAAGAGGTGGGACTCTCCCACTTAGATTGAAGCCATTATACCACAAATCTGGAATTCACCCGCCCTCTTTATCTCTTATTGGCATGACCTCACGCAATAAACCGCCAAAGATCTCGAAATCTTTCTGTAAAACCCTTTCTTATATTCTGGTTCATTAACATATTTGCACAACCGATTCCTTTGCTACATAACTGATAGGATTCTTCGTAGAAGCCTTGCCAACCATGCGACCACTAACCGGCTCACTTGGGTAACCCACCTATAGAAGCACTCCCGGGCCTCTTCCAATGCCGCTACACGGGGCACAATCACTTCGATATCAATAACCTATACTGGATCTGAGCTCACTTTCCAACTACATAGGTCCATGTACCTCTCATGGACATCATTTAAGTATGCGAAAACATCCTTTCAATTAAAAGTCATGCTACATACTTCTTCATTTGAGCGGCTCCTTTCCGTCATATTAAACCTCCTGCCGCACCAGAATCCCTGCTTCAAATTAGATCCGTAGACCCCAATAGCCAAGCGCCACTATTCTCAAATCTCTCTAAACTTTCCTTAAGGCGCATAGTCGTCTTATTACCAAACCCCTACGCAGCTCCGCCACTTTCCCACCTTGGGCAAACTCACTTCTTTAATCAACTGCTCGGCCTGCGCTCCATAAGCCTGGCCTTTTAGAAGTTTAAAACTCCGCCTGACCCTTCCCACATGTCCTTCTCATCTTTTGCTTCTTAGTCGTTGCCTTAATAAAATTTATCTTTATAGAACTTGAATCCACAATTTGCTACTAACTACAAACTTCCAAAGGTCACCTTTCTCGAACCGTCAACATTTGAAATACTGATCCAATCTTAAACAACCGCATCCGGTGACATCTAATAGTTGCGCCTCCGATACTATTTCAAGATATCTTGCCCCAAAGGCTAATTATAGAAGATCATAAAACCGACAAACTTAATACGTTCAATTAGGACAACAATACCCCAATATAGAGGAGAACTCTTCCACACTTGCAATTACCACATTTCATTACTTCCATCCACATCTGACCATCCTTAGTTCGATTGTCCTTCCCTCCCGGGAATAAAATACTAAATCTCTTGATTACATACTAAGTAAACCTCCCTTCAATTCATTCACGGCCCCAACACGTGGGCAACATCCTACCCTCACAACAACACTGCAGAATAATTGTTCATAAGCATCATGGCAACCTGTGCCGAGCCTCAAGGCTCTTAGAAGTTCTGTTACTGAGCTGAACTCTAGAATATCCTTTCATAAGGCGACTATAATAGTCCAATCAACTATACCGGGAGAATCATCCTGCACCACATTTGTAGTGTCATTTCAATCCTTCAATTTTCGACTTATAACAAGCGTTCGCGTAATATTGAGTATGAAGAAATCAAAGGCATAAGCCTCAAAGGAATTGAACCACACGATAATGAAATCAAGAAGGGAAGTACTCCTAACAACCCTGTAGCCTCCCGAGGATAAGTACAGACGTCTCTGTACCTATCCGCGAGACTCTACTAGACTTTCTCATGACTCGTGAGACCGACAGGAACCTAGTGCTCTGATACCATGTTGTCACGACCCAAAATCCACTAAGGGTCGTGGTGGCGCCGGACACCGCTGTCAGGCAAGCCAATCAAATAATCAATTAAATTTTCTTTTTAAATACCCTTGAAAATCTAGGATTTTTCCTTACATTTTCATAATTAAAACAATCCCTACTTCAAATTCAAATTAAGTAATAACTATTAGTACACATCTTTCAAAAACCATCCAAGAATCCAGTGTCATAAGTTCATGAGCATCTACTGATAAGGAAAATAAAATACAACATCTGTCCGCAATACAGTGGACAGGGAATAAATAATGAAAATACTGAAAGGAACTACACTAGCTGCGGGTCGCCTCGAACAATACAGCTCACCTAGTCCCGGAATCATCCCCGCTGCTATGCCCTGTAGGCCACTAGAGATACATATACCTGTGCAACAAAAATGCACAGAAGTGTAGTATGAGTACGTAAACGACATGTACTCAATGAGTATCCCGCCTAATCTCGAAGAAGTAGAGACGAGATGGTCAACTCTGACACTTACTAATGTTCCGAAAATAATGATATACTAAAATGGGCGGAAATCATGGATTTATATAGCATGCTCTAATCCACAAAGCTGTAAAACAAGTAAATACCTTTAACAATCAACAAAGGATTTTCAGGATTTCTTTTCATTTATCTTCAGCAATTTGTGTCAGGCCAAAAGGCAATATCAACATCAAGTATTTCCAGTAAGCAATATAAACATGCGCATTTCATGCCGAGGCGATGGCCCGATCTAACATAAATATAAATTGTGCACTGCCGAGGATCGAACGGCCCGAACTAATAGATGCATCTATTTCCCCCGCTCGCAAATCATCCATGCGACACGGTCAACATAAAGTAAACAAATACCCTGCTCGCAAATCATCCATGCGACACAATTAACATAATGTAAACAAATACCCTGCTTGCGAATCATCCATGCGACACAGGTACACACCAGGAATATATGCTCAAACAGTCAATTCAAAATTATCGGGGAACATTTTTATCAAATAAAAACCAAATCTTCTTTTAACAATTTAATAAAATGAAGTTTAATCCTTTTGAAATTCATTTACTGGTTCAATTTGATTTTTTAACAATTCAAAGGTCAATAAGATTGCAAATATCCCAAGTATAGCATGCTTTTGGGTCCTAGACTACCCGGACAACAACATAATAGTAGCTACGCACGGACTCTTGTCACCTCATGCGTATGTAGCCCCCACAAACACGAGCACATAACCAATTAACTCACCTATGGGTAAATTCTCTGTCATAAGATTAGAAAGGAGACTCACCTCGCTCCAAAGATCAATAATCGGCATTCTACATTCTTCTGAAGGCTCGAACCAACGCACAAGGCTCCAAAACTAGAAAATGGTCATACAAATCCATTAATATATGCTCAATTAAATTTTACAACCCAATTTGTAGCCATTCCTAACCCTGAACGAAAAGTTGACAAAAATGCCCTTGGGTCCACGTGCCTGGACTCCGAAATTTTTCCGAAGATATACACTACCCATAGCTTTACTAGCTCAAGTATATAATTTACTCCTAATTCCATGATCAAATTTGTAGCTAAATTCCAAGAAAATAATTTTCTAGGTTTTCCTCTAACCCTCAATTTTTCTACCCATTTACATGCTAAAATCTATACAAAATCAATATGTTTAACTCATAATAGGTGGGATTAGCTTACCTTATCATTGATGAATGAATTCCTCTCTTGAATCCTCCGAAAATTGCCCCCAAGCCAAGAAAATATTAGAGAAATGGCCAATCCCCGACTTTAAAATAAGCTCTCTGCATCCACCTCTTTCCGCTTCTGCAGTTCCATTTTCGCTTCTGCAGATACCGCTTTTGCGGTTTTTGGGCCGCTTTTGCGGTTCTGGCCAAATTTGGCTGGACTGCTTCTGCGGTCTTATTTGTGCTTAAGAGGAACCGCTTCCGCGGTTTCCCCTGGGCATGTCTTTGGCCGCTTCTGCGAAGGCCTGGCCGCATCCGCGGTCCCGCTTCTGCGGTCCAAGAAACTTAGATGCGGTTATGACAGAAGCATCATCCTTCAGCCTTTCATTCAATTTCCAAATTTGATCCGTTAACCATCCAGAATCCACCCGATGCCCCCGGGACCCAAACCAATCATACCAAATAGTCCCATAACACATTACGGACTTGCTCGAGGCCTCAAATCGCATCAAACAATGCCAAAATCATCATTCGACCTCCAACCCAAGCTTTTTGAACCTTGAATTTCCAACTTCTATTTCCGACGTTTAGACCTATCAAATCATGTCCGGTTGACCTAAAATTTTGCACACAAGTCGTATTTGACATTACGTCGGATTTCGATCCCGATATCAAAAAGTGGAGTCAAACTTCTCAAAAACCTTCAAATTTCTATCTTTAGCCAAATGGCTTCAAAATGACCTACGGGCCTCCGAATTCACTTCCGATCGTGCTCCCAACTCCAGAATCAACATACGGAACTACTCCCAGTCTCGGAATTACATACGGACATCGATAACGCTGAAATGCACTTCAAGCCAAACTTAAGAAATTTCTTCCAAAATGCCAACTTCCACAATAGGCGCCAAAACGCTCCCGGGTGATCCAAAACCCGATACGGGCACACGCCCAAGTCCGAAATCATCATACAAACCTGCAGGGACCTTCAGATCTTGATTTCGAGGTTGTTTACTCAAAAGTCCAATCTTAGCCATTTTCTCCAACTTAAGGCTTCTGAAATGAGAATTTTCATTTAAATTTAACTCCGATATTCCTGAATTTCAATTCCGACCATGCGTACAAGTCACAATACCTAAAATGAAGCTGCTCATAGCCTCAGACCGCTGAACGATGCGCTAGGGCACAAAACAACTAGTCTGGTCATTACAACTTATATATAAAATATATATACTTACGTTATACTATGCACTAATTATAAGTGTATTAGTGTCACGACCCAAACCCGGATCCGGTCATGATGACGCCACTCGTGGGGACAAGGCCAGCCAACTAAACCTAATTTATCCTTTTAAAACAGCTAAAACGGTTCATAAGCAGTTTAAATATGACTTATTAATATTAATTAGCAGAAATTCAACCCGACACAGCCCTAATCGGGGTATCACAAGTCACGAGCAACTATTAGAATATGAACACAACTAGAAGTTCTAAAATATACATAATAGGACAAGGAACGAAAAGGGAGAAAAGCGGTGCCGCAAACGCTGGCAGTCACCTCACTAAACTCTGATAACTCTGCCTTCGATCATCCAAGACCCGCTACTGGGTGAACAAATACTTGCATCTGCACGCGAGGTGCAGCGAGTGAAGTGAGTACTCCAACTCACTGAGTAATAAGGGTAAATAACAACTGAGCAGTAAGAAATCACGTAAAGCAAAGCATCATTCTATATAGCGGCAGTGTAAAACTCTTGAGAGAAACAATGAAGCCGTGAAATCTTTAGAAAATATCTTAGCTTAGTTTAAAACCTCTTTTAAAAGGATCTTTTTCAGTGGTAACACAAATGAATGCCAAAAACAAATAGTGCAGATAAGCATAGAATTCCGCCCTGCGGGCACAACACTCATTTATCAAGGAATGCCAGAGTATTAGGTCTATATTGCAAGAAGTAGCACAAAACAACTGATAATAGCAGACAAATAAGATAATGCAAACACATCAAACAGTACCGTTACCGCTGCGGCATGCAGCCCGCTCCACATATCGCTGCGGCGTGCAGTCCGATCCGTTTATCATCGACGGCGCTCACTGGGGGTGTGCAGACTCCGGGAGGGGCCTCTTACGGCCCAAGCGCAATATCAAACCATCTCGTGGTGTCAAATCTATGCCCTAGGGCTCATGTTAGTATCAGTATATCACTGCTGCGGCGTGCAGCCCGATCCAAAGTATCCTCACAAATACAGGCCCTCGGCCTTACTCAGTCAACAAAATCACATAGGTTGCTCGGGCAACAGTAAAACATGATGCTCAGCCCAATATATTTTTGGAATTATCATTTCGAGTGTTTAAGGCATAATAAAGTTTGCTGAGATTTAAAACAGTGGAAAATACATGACTGAGTTCAAATATATAATTAAATCAGCGAGGAATTATCAACAACAATCCCCGAAAGGTTCAAATAGTTGGAACGAAGCCCAAATTATGATGATAGCAAGTAATTTCAGTCAAATACGCAGTAATTTCATCAATTGGGACAGACCAAGTCACAATCCCCAACAGTTCTTTACCCCACGCTCGCTATCCGGCGTGCAAGTCACCTCAATATAGCACTACAATGTGCAAATCCGGGGTTTCAAACCCTCAGGATGTCATTTACAATCATTACTCACCTCAAGCCGGCCAAAATCCTAGCTCGCTATGCTCTTGCCCCGCAAATCGGCCTCCTCGCATGTCGAATCTGATCAAAACCACAACAAATGCGTCACAATAGGCTAAGGCAAAATAACCCAATCGCAAAGAATCGAAAAACATCGGAATTCACGAAATTTGCAAAACTCGAGACCCAGGCCCACGTCTCAAAACTTAAAAATTTTCACATCAACAGGTTCCTTATCTCGCCACGAGTCTATACATATCAAGAACTCCCAAATCCGAGCTCCAATGACCCATCAAAACCCAATTTGAAATATCAAAACTCAAGCCCTAGTTCTTCCCCCTTTTTGTTAAATTTTCATAAATTTCTAGGTTGATTCTACAATTAAATCATGTTTTTAGATCATAGGACTCACCTCCAATCAATCCCAGTCGAAACTCTCTTCAATTCCCATCCAAAAGCTCTCAAGGATGCTCAACAATGGTGAAAATTAACTTAGCCTCGCGGAACAAAAATTGATTTAAAAGAACCCTTCTGCCCAGACCTTTTCCTCTTCTGTGGTTAAATAACTGCTTCCGCGACACCGTTTCTACGGCAAAAGTTCCGCTTCTGCGGAAATCACTAAGGCCGCCAGGAACCGCTTCTGCGACTCCAATTCCGCATCAGCAGTACCGCTTCTGCGGTCAACCTCCCGCTTCTGCGGAAGTCCACTTAAAGTCGAAATCTCGCTTCTACGGCCTCTATTCGCACATGCGACCTCGCTTCTACGGTCCAAATTCCGCAGAAGCGGAAATACAAGAAGCATCAACACTTTTCCCTTTTCACAAGTTCCAAACTTCCCGTTAACCATCTGAAATCACCCCGAGGCCCCGGGGACCTCATCCAAAAGCACCAATACCTCCCATAACATCATCCGAACTTGTTCCAATCATTAAAACACCTCAAACAACACCAAAACCATCAAATTACATTGAATTCAACCCTAAATTCTTCAAAAGCTTCTGAAACACGCATTCGATAAAAAACCCAACCAAATCACCTCCGAATAACCTGAAATTTTGCAAACACATCCCAAATGACATAACGAAGCTAAAGTAACTTTCGGAATTTTATTCTGACCCTCAGATCAAAATCTCACCTATCAACCGAAAATTGCCAAAATACTAACTTCGCTAATTCAAGCCTAATTCTACACCGGACCTCCAAAATGACTTCCGATCACACTCCTAAGTCACGAATCATCCCCCGAAGCTAACCGAATTATTGGAATTCATATCCGAGCCCTATAACCCATAAGTCAACATCCCGTTGACTTTTTCCAAACTAAGCCTTCCTTAAAGAGACTAAGTGTCTCATTTTCTTCTACAATCAATCCAAGCCAATTCAATCACACAAGACACTGATAATGAAGCATAAAGAGGTAGAAAATAGGGGAAACAGAGCGGTAACCCATGAGACGACGGGTCAGTCATCACATCCTCCCCAACTTAAACAAACGCTCGTCCTCGAACGTACCCAGAGTTGTTCTAGAAGCCAAACACTTGCAGAATAACCTTACCATGCATATACTCGGGGGTGATCCTACGTCACCCTATCTCACTTAGGTCTGATAACACAACATGGCTGAAATTTCACAAACCATCCTAGTCCATAAACCATAGAACCATATTTTCACTTCTGAAATCATCAATGCGATAAGAACCTTACACCTATACTCTGAATAGTCCCGAACCAGTTGTAATAGGCCATGCCTGCAACCTCAGGCGCAATTATATGATATACCACATAGCCCAAACACATACCGCGATAACTTCAACTCACAGTAGCTGCCCACAACAACCAAATACCGATAGAAGACCTTTTATTAGCTAAAGTCTCATTCCAACACTTTCATATACTACCAATGATAAATGAAACACGCAATAAACCATAACCATTTCTCAGATCAACCATTCATGAGGCCATTTCTCCTCTGGCAATTAACATAGAGGATTTCTGAGCCGAACCTCGATATTATCCTTCCAACAAGCTGAAATCAAATTCGTTCGTATTCATTAATGATCCCAACGAGCACCTTGAATCTAACACACCACTCTGGTGACATGACACATCGATACAGGCCTAAGCCACAACTTGCATAATTCACGCACCAATAAGGAATGGTCTGAACATACTCAAATCATGAAGATGACCCAAATGAAAGAGTTGTACCTCAATCTCATCAGTACCATCACAACACAAAGTTGAGAGCCCATATCACATCATAGAAATAGAACACATGAATCTACCCCAAAAGGTCATATCTCCACGTAGCCTCGCTACAATGCGCGATCCTATCCAAACATTGTTACACCTGAAACACCTCGAGTATCTATGCTCAAAATCGATAGCCACACATAATTTGATGTCTGGAACCCAAGCAAATCATTACACCCACGGTGAAACAAATAACATATGCCACACAAACATGATAGAACATAACCGGTACATCAATCACCGAGCAACTCCCAATTGCTCTTCCAGCTCAACTTCCCCTATGAAACCCCAGTGGAACCGCACCATAT
Organism: Nicotiana glauca; assembly: GCA_026770625.1. Taxonomy (NCBI): domain Eukaryota; kingdom Viridiplantae; phylum Streptophyta; class Magnoliopsida; order Solanales; family Solanaceae; genus Nicotiana; species Nicotiana glauca. Next base: position 8,830 of record MU784653.1, read on the forward strand.
GTGCCCATAACCAGCAACTCATAACATCTCGCAGTACAAAAGCAACTCATAGATCTCCCCAGATCACTAACAAGCTCACTAACAATTGAATCAACCTATCCCTTAACAATAAAATTTCAGGGCCAACCAAGCTAACTCAAGCTAGAACACGCACCCACATTGACCTGCCAACAAACCAATCATCAAGGAAGCCTGAAGCTGCTCCTTCCACTACTACAGCTCCTACCGGAGCTATATGATATGCTGCCCGGCACCAAATCAATACTAAAATCCACAACCTCGCCCGCGCGACATGCCCGGCCACAAGAAATGCATTCGAAAAGTCCCTCAACTCCGGAACTGAATCAATGGTAGAAACCTCTGCACTGAAATCCATCAAGAAGGCCCAATAAAGAAAAGAAACCCTTCCCAGCCGTCCGCTAGTCTTTGAAATATAAACCACTCTGCTAGAACATAATCCGACGTACCTCGCCACTCAACTCGTGGCATTTCTGGAATAGCCCATAGCGCAATAGTCCAAAATAACCCAACACTAAGACAACCAGTATACACCCCAAAATCATATCCAAAATCTAACTTACCAAGCAAAGAAATATCCACTCGGGCCTCCAAATCTCAGTAGTAGCTAAACAGTGCCGATGCACACGATCTACGTCCACAAGATAGCGTGGATAAGAGAACTTTCGGTCTTCAATTCCATATAGCACACAAGTCGCCATACCTGATCCCGAATTTCGCAGTCCGAATATATATCAAGAACTTAAATACCCCAGCTTTCCACGATAGATACTCTAAAATTTCCCTGTGCCACCAAGAAATCCCAAATATCATCGGTCGATCTAACAAGAGGGTGCCGCAACACTACTGAAGTACCATACCATACTGCAAGTCTCGATCCTCCACAACATACCGCACATACCATACCATACCATACTAACATACTCATCACATAGCTATCCAACCGCCATTCCCACTAATAGGGACAATACCGAACATATAAGTTCAAAACACTTGTTCACACAATCAGCACCTCGGTACTCAAGCCATAGGCAAAGATCCGTCCTCAAGTCCTCCAGACTGGACCAACATCAAACTCACAGAGATCCATCTCGCCCCTTGATCGGGGAATCACAAGCCATCAAGGCACATCTGATACTGAGCGCTCATGCGCACAAATGAACGCGTGAAGGAATTTCAAAAGTTTCTTTTCAGGCTGAATCAAGGATGCACGATAAGAATTCAAGAATGTGAAGTTTTTCTAAATGTTCTGCAGCCTCTCGAGGATAAATACAGACGTCTTTCTCCGTACCGATCCACAAGACTCACTAAACCTGCTCATGACACGTGAGACCTATGTAACCTAGGCTCTGATACCAATTTGTCACGACCCAAACCCGGACACGGTCGTGATGGCGTCTCTCGTGGGGATAAGGCCAGCCAACTAAACCCAATTTATCCTTTCAAAACAGCTAAAACAGTTCATAAGCATTTTAAATATGACTTATTAATATTAATTAGCAAAAATTCAACCCGACACTACAAGGTCTGAAATATACAAAATAGGACAAGGAACAAAAAGGGAGAGAAGCAGTACCGCGAACGCTGGCAGTCACCTCACTAAACTCCGATAACTCTGCCTCTGATCATCCAAGACCCACTACTGGGTGAACAAATACCTGCATCTGCACGCGAGGTACAGGGAGTAAAGTGAGTACTCCAACTCAGTGAGTAATAAGTGTAAATAACAACTGAGCAGTAAGAAATCACGTAAAACAAACCATCATGCTATATAGGGGCAGTGTAAAACTCTTGAAAGAAACAATGAAGCCGTGAAATCTTTAGAAAATATCTTAGCTCTGTTTAAAATCTCTTTTAAAATTATCTTTTTCAGCGGTAACACAAATGAATGCCAAAAAAAAATAGTGCAGATAAACACAGAATTCCGCCCCGCAGGCACAACACTCAGTTATTAAGGAATGTCAGAGTATCAGGTCTATATTGCAAGATGTAGCACAAAACAACAGATAATAGAAGGCAGATAAGATAATGCAAAAACATCAAACAGTACCGGTACCACTGCAGCGTGTAGCCCGCTCCACATATCGCTGCGCCGTACAGCCCGATCCGTTTATCATCGACGGCGCTCACTGGCGGTGTTCATACTCTAGGAGGGGCCCCTTACGGCCCAAGCGCAATATCAAGCCATCTCGTGGCATCAAATCTAGACCCTCGACCTCATATCAATATCAGTATATCACTGCTGCGGCGTGCAGCCCCATCCAAAGTATCCTCACAAATACAGGCCCTAAGCCTTACTCAGTCAACAAAATCACATAAGCCGCTCGGGGAACACTAAAACATGATGCTCAACCCAAAATATTTTTGGAATTATCATTTCGAGTGTTTACGGCATAATAAACTTGGCTGAGTTTTAAAACAATGGAAAATACAAGACTGAGTTCAAATATATAACTAAATCAGCGAGGAATTATCAACAACAATCCCCGAAGGGTTCAAATAGTTGGCATGAAGCCCAAATTATGATGATAGCAAGTAATTTCAGTCAAATACGTAGTAATTTCATCAATCGGGACGGACCAACCAAGTCACAATCCCAAACGGTGCTCTACCCCATGCTCGCTATCCAGCGTGCAAGTCACCTCAATATAGCACTACGGTGTGCAAATCCGGGGTTTCAAACCCTCAGGATGTCATTTACAATCATTACTCACCTCAAGCCGGCCAAAATCCTAGCTCGCTATGCCCTTGCCTCGCAAATCGTCCTCCTCGCACATTGAATCTGATTAAAACCACAACGAATGCATCACAATAGGCTAAGGGAACATAACCCAATCGAAAAGAATCAAAAACATCAAAATTCACAAAATTTGCAAAACGCGAGCCCCAGGCCCACTTCTCGAAACTCAGAAATTTTCATATCAACGGTTCCTTATCGCGCCACGAGTCTATACATATCAAGAACTCCCAAATTCGAGCTCAAATGACCACCCATCAAAACCCAATTTGAAATATCAAAACTCAAGCCCTAGTTCTTTCCCCTTTTTGTTAAATTTTCATAAATTTCTAGGTTGATTCTACAATTCAAACAAGTTTTTAGATCATAGGACTCACCTCCAATCAATCCCAGTGGAAACCCTCTTCAATTCCCGTCCAAAAGCTCTCAAGAATGCTCAACAATGGTGAAAATTAACTTAGCCTCACGGAACAAAAATTGATTTAAAAGAACCCTTCTGCCCAGACCTTTTCCGCTTTTGCGGTTAAATAACCGCTTTCGCGACACTGCTTCTGTGGCAAAAGTTCCGCTTCTACGGAAATCACTAAGGCCACCAGGAACCGCTTCTGCGACTCCAATTTTGCATCAGCGGTACCGCTTCCGTGGTTAACCTCCCGCTTCTGCGGAAGTCCACTTAAAGTCCAAATCTCGCTTCTGCGGTCCAAATTCCGCAAAAGCGGAAATACTAGAAGCAGCAACACTTTTCCCTTTTCACAAGTTCCAAACTTCGCGTTAACCATCTGAAATCACCCTGAGGCCCCCGGGACCTCATCCAAAAGCACCAACACCTCCCATAACATCATCCGAATATGTTCCAATCATTAACACATCTCAAACAACACCAAAACCATCAAATTACATCAAATTCAAGCCTAAGTTCTTCAAAAACTTCCAAAACACACATTCGATCAAAGCCCAACCAAATAACCTGAAATTTTGCACACACATCCCAAATCACATAGCGAAGCTATAGCAACTCTCGGAATTTTATTCCGACCCTCGGATCAAAATCTCACCTATCAACCGGAAATTGCAAAAAAATACTAACTTCGCCAATTCAAGCCTAATTCTACACCGAACCTCAAAAATCACTTCCGATAAGACTCATAAGTCACGAATCATCCCCCGAAGCTAACCGAATCATCGGAATTCATATCTGAGCCCTCTAACACATAAGTCAACATCCAATTGACTTTTTCCAAACTAAGTCTTTCTTAAAGAGACTAAGTGTCTCATTTTCTTCTAAAATCAATCTAAGCCAACTCGATCACACAAGACACTGATAATGAAGCATAAAGAGGCAAAAAATGGGGGAAACTTAGCGGTAACTCATGAGACGAAGGGTCGGGTTATCACAATTAGGTAATATAATATCAAGTGTAGCTTATATATACATATAAAATGCATACCTACGCTATACTATACACTAATTATAAGTGTATTAGGTAATATTATATCGAATGTAGCTTTTATATCTATATATATATATATATATATACATGCTTAAACTATACTATGCACTAATTATAAGTGTATTAGGTAATATTATATCGAATGTAGCGTAGGTATATATATTATATATATAAGCTAAATTTGATATAATATTACCTAATACACTTATAATTAGTGCATAGTTGTGATAACCCGACCCGTCGTCTCATGTGTTACTGCTCCGTTTTCTCCGTTTATTGCTTATTCATGTTTCGTTATCGGTATGTGGTGTGTTAGAGTTGATTTGGATTGATTCTAATAAGAAATGAGACACTTAGTCTCTTTAAGGAAAACTTAAATTGGAAAAGTCAACTAGACATTGACTTATGAGTTATAGGGCTCGGATGTGATTTTCGGTGATTTGGTTAGCTTCGGGGATGATTTGTGACTTAGGAGTGTGATCGGAATTGAATTTAGAGGTCCGGTGTAGAATTAGGCTTGAATTGGCGAAGTTAGAATTATGGCGAATTCCGATTGATAGCTGAGATTTTGATCCGAGAGTCAGAATGGAATTCTGAGAGTTGAAGTAGCTTCGTTAGGCGATTTTTAATGTGTGGGTAAAATTTCAGGTCATTTGGAGGTGTTTTGGTTGGGTTTTTGATCGAATGCGCATTCCGGATGTATTAAAGAAACTTAGGCTTGAATCCGATGTGAATTGATGGTTTTAGCGTTGTTTGATGTGTTTTGATGATTGGAACAAGTTCGTATGACGTTTTGGGTTATGTTGGTGCTTTTGTTTGAGGTCCCGGGGGCCTCGGGATGATTTCGGGTGGTCAAACGGACCATTTTTGGACTTATAGTGTTGCAGGTTTTTCAGCTATTTTATTCCAGAAGTTTTGTTCATCGCGTTCGCGTGAGGAGTGTCGCGAACGCGTAGAGTAAATTTGAGAGGCCTAGAAATTAGTCATCGCATTCGCGTAGCTCAAGGTCGCGTTGTTCTGGGGAGTAAAGCATCGCATTCGCGTTGGGGCCACGCGTTCGCGTAGGTGGAGCTGGATGGTCATCGCGTTCGCTGTCATGGAGACGTGTTCGCGTAGGGGAGGCAGCTGAAGCATCGCGTTCGCGGGACGGGCTCCCCGTTCGCGAAGAGTAGAAGTGGCCCAGTGGATTTTTGGTCATCGCGAACGCGAGAGGGCCATCGCGCTCGCGAAGAAGAAATGTCCAGCTGGGCAGAATGTTTTAAGGATATTTCATCCGCGAACCAAGTTCATTTTTCTTCCACCATTTGAGCGAGCTTGGGAGCCTTTGACGAGATTTTTGAAGGGTTTTGACGGGAATCGATTGGAGGTAAGTCTCGTGACCTAGAAACGCTTTATTATTGATGAATCCACCTTTAATTCTTGGAAAGTTGGGTGAAAATTTGAAAAACTAGGGCTTGAGTTTTTGATATTTCAAATTGGAATTTGATAGGTCATTTGAGCTCGGATTTGGGAGTTCTTGGTATGTATGAACTCGTGGCGAGATGAGGAATCAGGTAATATAAGTTTTGTAATTTTTCGAGAAGTGGGCCCGGGGCTCGGGTTTTGCTAGTTTCGAGATTTTTGTTATTTCTTGATTATTTTCGATTGGGTATTATTCCCTTGGCATATTGTAATGTATTCGCTCTGATTTTGGTTAGATTCGACGCACGTGGAGGCCGATTTTATGGGCAAAGGCGTCGCGAGCTAGAGATTTCACCGGTTCGAGGTGAGTAATACTTGTAAATGATATCCTGAGGGTTTGAAACCCCGGATTTGCACATCATAGTGTTGTATTGATATATATATATAGGTAATATTATATCGAATGTAGCTTTTATATATATATATAAAATATATACTTACACTATACTATGCACTACGTATAAGTGTAGTATACTTATATTATACTTACGCTATACTTCAGCCATATTTCTAAGTTTTGAAAACTCAAATGATATTTTAAATATTATTTCGGGCTGAGAACTACTGTTTTATAAATGCTCAAGGGGCTTATAATGTTTTCTGGACTGTGCATGGATCGGGCTGCGCGCGCAGCAGTGACTTGAAACAGTGGTAACAATGACACTGTATGATGTGACTTGAAACAGTGGTAACAATGACACTGTATGATGTGACTTGAAACAGTGGTAACAATGACACTGTATGATGTGACTTGAAACAATGGTAACAATGGCACTGTATGATGTAAATTGGTCAGGTAACAATGGCTGACCGGTCAGGTAATAATGACTGACCAAGATATTGCGTTTGGGCTGTAGGAGCCCCTCCGGAGTCTATACACACCCCTAGTGAGCGCCGTCGATGATAAATAAATATGGATGGCTCGGGCTGCACAGGGGTACTGGAATGTACCATCATATGCATTGCATTGCACTCATGCATTTGTTCTTATTGTACTACTTGTCATGGCATTCAGTACTCTCATATCATTGGCATTCATGCTATTTCTTGCACTGTTACCAGATACCCTGGTGTTATTTGTAATGGAGTGTTGTGCCCGAGGGGCTGACTTATGTGCGGACTTGCACTATCTGATTTTGCAATCAATTGCTTGACTGTTGGGAAAAGGATATTTTCAAAAGAGATTTTTAACTGAGCTAGATATTTTCTAATGGATTTTGGAATTAATGTTTTCTCAAGGGTCTTACTATCCTATATAGCATGATGGAGTGTTTTACGTGTTTTCTTACCGTTCAGTTATTATTTACTCTTATTACTCACTGAGTTGGAGTACTCACTTTACTCCCTGCACCTCGTGTGCAGATGCAGGTACTTGATCACCCGGTAGCAGGTTTTGAGTTGACTGAAAATTTGCTAGCATAATTGAGCCAGGTGACCGCCAGCGTCCGCGGCACCGGATCTTCTCCCTTATTTTTTGTTGTTCATGTTATTTTTATACTTTGCTCCTATTTCTGAATTTGTAGTACTTTAGCGAACTCTGTAGTAGCTCATGACTAGTGACACCTTGATGTCGGGCTGTGACGGGATGGTTCCCTGTTGTTATCATTGTTTTATGCGCTTTTGATTATGCTAATCATGTTTTATCTTTATAGATGTTAAATAATTGTTAAAAGGAAGCGTTTGTTTTGTTGGCTGGCCTTGTCTTCACGAGAGGCGCCATCACGATCGGGTTTGGGATTCGGGTCGTGACAAGTTGGTATAGCATAAGTTTGTATATATATATGTGTGTGTGTATATATATATATATATATATATAAAAGCTACATTCGATATAATATTACCTATATATATATATATATATCAATACAGCACTATGATGTGCAAATCCGGGGTTTCAAACCCTCAGGATATCATTTACAAGTATTACTCACCTCGAACCGGTGAAATCTCTAGCTCGCGACACCTTTGCCCCTCAAATCGGCCTCCATGCGCGTCGAATCTAACCAAAATCAGAGCAAATACATTACAATATGCCAAGGGAACAATACCCAATTGAAAACAATCAAGAAATAGCAAAAATCTTGAAACTAGCAAAACCCGAGCCCCGGGCCCACTTCTCAAAAAATTACAAAACTTACATTACCGGATTCCTCGTCTCGCCGCGAGTTCATACATACCAAAAACTCCCAAATCCGAGCTCAAATGACCTATCAAATTCTAATTTAAAATATCAAAAACTCAAGCCCTAGTTCTTCAAATTTTCACCCAACTTTCCAAGAATTAAAGGTGGATTCATCAATAATATAGCGTTTCTAGGTCATGAGACTTACCTCCAATCGATTCCCGTCAAAACCCTTCAGAAATCTCGTCAAAGGATTCCAAGCTCGCTCAAATGGTGGAAAAAAAATGAACTTGGTTCGCGGATGAAATATCTTTAAAACATTCTGCCCAGCTGAACATTTCTTCTTCGCGAACGCGATGGCCCTCTCGCGTTCGCGATGACCAAAAATCCACTGGGCCACTTTTACTCTCGCGAATGCATTGCCCGTCCTGCGAATGCGATGCCTCAGCTGCCTCCCCTACGCGAACGCGTCTCCATGACTGCGAACGCGATGACCATCCAGCTCCACCTACGCGAACGCGTGGCCCCAACTCGAATGCGATGCTTTACTCCCCAGAACAACGCGAACGCGACCTTGAGCTACGCGAATGCGATGACTAATTTCCAGGCCTCTCAAATTTACTCTACGCATTCGCGACACTCCTCACGCGAACGCGATGAACAAAACTTCTGCAATAAAATAGCTAAAAAAGCTGCAACACTATAAGTCCAAAAATGGTCCGTTTGACCACCTGAAATCATCCCGAGGCCCCCGGAACCTCAAAAAAAAGCACCAACGTAACCCAAAACATCATACGAACTTGTTCCAATCATCAAAACACATCAAACAATGCTAAAACCATCAATTAACATCTGATTCAAGCATAAGTTTCTTCAAAACATCCGGAATGCACATTCGATCAAAAACCCAACCAAAACACCTCCAAATGACCTGAAATTTTACCCGCACATCAAAAATCACCTAACGGAGCTACTACAACTCTTGGAATTCCATTCCGACCCTCGGATCAAAATCTCAACTATCAACCGGAATTCGCCATAATTCTAACTTCGCCAATTCAAGCCTAATTCTATACCGGACCTCCAAATTCAATTCCGATTGCACTCCTAAGTCAGAAATCATCCCCCGAAGCTAACCAAATCACCGGAAATCACATCCGAGCCCTATAACTCATAAGTCAACGTCCAGTTGACTTTTCCAACTTAAGCTTTCCTTAAAGAGACTAAGTGTCTCATTTCTTATCAGAATCAATCCAAATCAACTCTAACACACCACATACCGATAACGAAACATGAAAAAGCAATAAATGGAGAAAATGGAGCAGTAACATATGAGACGACGGGTCGGGTCGTCACAACTATGCACTAATTATAAGTGTATTAGGTAATATTATATCAAATGTAGCTTATATATATAATATATATACCTACGCTATAGTATGCACTAATTATAAGTGTATTAGGTAATATTATATCGAATGTGGCTTATATATATGAAATATATATACTTACGCTATACTATGCACTAATTATAAGTGTATTAAGTAATATTATATTGAATGTAGCTTATATATATAAAATATATATACTTACGCTATACTATGCACTAATTATAAGTGTATTAGGTAATATTATATCGAATGTAGCCTCTCTCTCTCTCTCTCTCTCTCTCTCTATATATATATATATATATATATATATATATATATATATATATAAAATCTATACTATGCACTAATTATAAGTGTATTAGGTAATATTATATCGAATGTAGCTTATATATATATATATAATATATATATACTTACGTTATACTATGCACTAATTATAAGTGTATTAGGTAATATTATATATTAAATTACTTTTATTTCAATTTAAAATTATATATATATATATATATTATAGTTTAAATTGAATTAAAAGTAATTTAATTTTTTTTAGATATAGCGACCAATGTTGGTCGCTATTTTGGTCAAACGGTCAGAAACTAGCAACCAACTTTGATCGCTTTTTGTAAAAACAGTGTAAAAAATGGGTTTCTACTCCCATTCTCTTATTTTCTTTAAAACATTTCCCCAAACCCTCTCTTCTATCTCTCACACACTCAAACCCCCCCTCCCCTTCCGTCTCCCTTCACCAGCGGCGCCATCGACGCCACCGACGCCCGGCGGTGGCAGCAGCTCCACCGCCGGTGTCCTCCACTGCCCTAGTTTGATTTGTAAAAATTAGTTGTTCTTAGCTAAATTAAATCTATGATAATTGTTAGTAGCTAAAATATTTAGTTTTACCTACTAATTTGGGGAAGAAATGGTTTGAAGAGAAGAAACACTAAACTTTTAGAGTTTATGATTTGTTCTTGTGAATCGAACTTTTAGGGTATGACTTAAATTTTTCGGATATAATCCTAAATTTTAGAATTATAACCTTGAATCTTTGTATTGTCTTGATAGTTTAGTTATAAATTTAAATTTTAGGATATGATTTGAAATTTTAGGATATGAATTGAAATTTTAGTTTATGAATTGAACCTTTAGGATATGACTTGAACATTTAAGATATGACTTGAAACTTTAGAATATGAATTGCAATTTCAATTTATGAATTGGAACTTTAGATTATAAATTGAAATTTTAGGATATGAATTGAAATTTTAGGATATGAATTGAAACATTAGGATATGAATTGGAATTTTAGGATATGACTTGAACCTTTAGGATATGAATTGGAATTTTAGATTATAAATTGAAATTTTAGGATATGAATTGAACCTTTAGGATATGACTTGAACCTTTAGGATATGAATTGGAATTTTAGGATATGAATTGAACCTTTAGGATATGAATTGGACTTTTAGTTTATGAATTAAAATTTTAGGATATCATTTGAACTTTTGTGGATATGAGTTGAACCTTTAGGATATGAATTATAATTTTGGATTATGTATTAGAATTTTAGATTGCGAGAGGATTTTGTAGAAGGGGTTGATGACTTTATTAGACATGCAATGGAACTTCCACCAAGAATAACTAAGACACCGTACCTAGCAGAGTGTGCGTTTAATTATTCTTCTCATTAGCAACGACGATGATGAGAAGGCAAGAACATGTGTTTCAAATAGTTATGGTGTAGATAGGAGTTTAACATTTCCTAAGTAGATAAAAGAAGAGGTTATAGAGGAATTCTATACTTCATTTTCCAATAGTAAAAGGAGTTTAATTGGGAGTGACAAGGGTGATGGTGATGGAATTTTTTTCATTGGTCATGGAAGTTCCCATAAAACGGTGATCATAAGACTCTATGATGACAAAGATTATAGGAAGTTTTATTCTCAACTTTCTTCCAAGTCTGATCCGTACAAGCTTAATGGGATATTGGTGATATTTCGTCGGATTCAGACAATGATTTGACTGACAAAAGTATGGAAATGTTTTTCAGCATCCTTCTCTACCAAGAAAAACGTTTAATCTTTAATTCTTTTTATTAGCATTTCCATACTTTTGTCAGTTAAATCATTGTCTGAATCCGAAGAAATATCACCAATATCCCATTAAGATTGTACGGATCAGACTTGGAAGAAAGTTGAGAATAAAACTTCCTATAATCTTTTTTTCATCATAGAGTCTTATAATCCCTGTTTTATGGGAACTGCCATGACCGACAGAAAACATTCCATCACCATCACCCTTGTCACTCTCAATTAAACTTCTTTTCCTCTTGGAAAATGAAGTAGAGAATTCCTCTATAATCTTTCTTTATCTACTTAGGAAATGTTAAAATTCTTACCTGCACCATCACTATTTGAAATACATGACATTGCCTTCTCATCATCATTGTCTCTTACGAGAACAACAATTGATCAAAAGACACACCCTGTCAGCTACTGTATCCAAGTTGTTCTCTGTATCCAAGTTCATCCCGAGTAATAGTACAACGAGGATAATTACCAAAGCCACCAGATAGCTTTATGATGCCAATGAAGCAAGATGAGCTATTCAATGAAACTCGTATTGTAAAGAAGAAGAAAGAGAATGATTCGGAAAGGTGGGTCGAGGGTCGAGCCTCGACTATACATGTAGTTTTTTACTTTTCATTAAGTATTTTGATTTACTTTTATATAAATTTTGAAATATTAATTCAATATAATTTTTCTTATAGGTTCGCTTCACAGCTGATGTGGGGGAATTCATACGCAGTCAGCCACCTAATGAGTCGGCCGAGGCAATCCAACTTTTGGACGAGGATGCTGAAAGAACACTCCTTGAGTACTTTATATACATTGAACGAGACAATAGAACTAGTTTTCGAATGATCTCGTAATAAGCATTAACTTAGTTTTGTTAGCTTATTGTTTTAGTTATATTGATCTTTATATTTTGTTGCTTTTTAGTGTTGTTGTTGTTGGCATAAAATGCCTAGTTAGGATATTTGGTATAAGCTGGTAGGTGGTGTAGCTGCCAAAACAGGCAGTTTCTGCCAAAAATATACCAAGAAAAGCGACCAACTTCGGTCTCCAGTTGGTCGCTTTTCACTTAAAAAAATAATTTTCTGGGCAATAGCGTTCAGTCTTTGTCGCTATTCTATTTTAAAAAAGCAATTTCTGGTAATTTAGCGACCAACGTTGGTCGCTTATAGTTAAAAAAAATAATTATTCTTGCCATTGGCGACCAATTTTGGTCGTAAATTTAAATAAAAAATTATAAAAATTAATAATATAGCGACCAAAGTTGGTCGCTATCTATGATTTATAATAAATAAAAATAAAACGTAATTTACATCTAGAGACTAACTTTGGTTGCCAAATTTATAATATTAAAATATTTGAGCGACCAAAGTTGGTTGCTATATGCTTTGCCCGAAAAATTTGGTCCTTTTACTTGAGAGACCAAAGTTGGTCGCTAATTAGCGACCAACTTTGGTCCCTAAGTTAAAGGGACCAGCTTAGTATCGACCAAGCATTTTTGGTCGCATTTAGGCCACTAGCGACCAACGTTGGTCGTTTTTTGTCACAACCCAAACCCCGCACTGGTCGTGATTGCGCTTCTCGTGAAGACGAGGCCAGCCAACTAACCTAACTCGTCTTTTCAAAATTTGTTAAACATAAATAACCAGCTTAAATATGACATAACAACATTAATTAGCGAAATTACAACCCAACACAGCCCTAATCGGGGTGTCACAAGTCACGAGCATCTATCAGAATGTAAATCCACGACAAGGTCTAAAATATACAAAATCGGAACAGTGAACAAAGAGAGAAACATGGTGCTGCGAACGCTGACAGTCACCTCCTTAACTCATGTAATTCTGCCTCTGATCGGCCAAAACCCGCTACCAGATGAATAGATACCTGCATCAGCACATGAGGTATAGGGAGTAAAATGAGTACTCTAACTCAGTAACCAATAAAGGTAAATAACAACTGAGCAGTAAGAAATCACGTAAAGCAAACCATCATGCTATATAGAAGCAGGGTACAATCCTTTGAGAAAACAGTGAAGCTGTGAAATCTTTAGAAATATCTTGGCTTAGTTTAAATCTCTTTTGAAAATGATCTTTCCAACAATTACGAAATGATTTCAAAATAGTTAGTGCCGAAAAGCACAGAAAATCCGCCCCTCGGTCACAAATACCACAGTATAATAGGTAAAAAGCCAAGTAAATATGCAAGATAAGCACATAAAAGTTCACCCCTAGGGCAATATCTCAAACAGTACCAGCCCGTCGGGCTCACTCTCAGAAACACTCTCAGCCCCTTGGGTTCTCTCTCTCAGTTTAGCCCGATCCATATATCGTCGACGGCGCTTACTCGGGGTATGCGGACTCTGAAAAGGGCCCCTTACGGCCCAAGCGCAATATCAAGCCACCGCGTGGCATATAAAACAAAGCCTGAAAGTCTGAAAGCCTTCTCACATCACTCATAAGGCCTGAAAGCCTCCTCACATCACTCACAAGGCCTGAAAGCCTCCTCACATCACTCACAAGGCCTGAAAGCCTCCTCACATCACTCACAAGGCTTGAAAGCCTCCTCACGTAACTCACAAGGCCTGAAAGCCGCCTCACGTCACTCAAGACACCTCGTGGCATATAAAGTATCTCGGTCCCTCGTCCTCATATCACTCAGCATATCCTCACATATGGCTCTCGGCCTCACTCAGTCCGAAAATCATCACAAGCCCCTCGACCATTTGTAAAACAGTAGTTCTCAACCCAAATATCATTTAGAAATGTCATTTGAAGCAGGGATTGTGAAAGAGGAGGTCAAGGGGAAGAGGTGGAGTAATTTTGGAGGTGTTTGGTGACTAACCGCCACCGCAAGCGATTTCCGGGGGGCAGTCAGCGGCGGAACGAGGCGGAGGGAGACGAGCTCGTCTCTGAGGGTTAGAGACGACGATGTAGGGTTTGGCTTGGGGGCTGGGTAGGAGATTGGGAATATATAGTAGGGGGAGGAATTGATCTTGGCCGTTGGATCATTCATGATCAACGACTTGGATCATTTCATTTAAGGGAAACGATACCGTTTGGTCTCATTAAGAGACTAGGTCGACCCAGGTGAGATGGACCGGGTTGAACTGGAAGCTCGGGACCGTTAGATCAATAGGAATGGATGGCTTAGATTGACTCTCATGAAACGGCGTTGTTTGAGCTTGGACGGGAGCTGCATTGGACCGTTCGATCAGTTCGATCAACGGCTTAGATTTGAAGGCGCCTAAACGGCGTCGTTTGGGCCTTTGAGAGATCAGGCCATTTGGACCGGGTACCTGGTATTGATATTGGGCCTTGTACTTTAATTTAAAATTGGCCCAACCGAGTTTTGCCCATTATTTTCATTCTTCTTCTTTTCTTTCATTTTCTTTTAATTCCTAAAAACCAAAATTCCTAAATTAAATTGTAACATCAAAAATTAAACTATAAAATATTAATTAACTCTAAGTAATAAATATCACACATAATTAAGCGACAATTTAAAATAAAATCAGACAACTAGACCTTAAATGTTAAAAATGCAAAGTACATATTTTTTGTGATTTTCTTTCTTTTAAAGCCAAAGTATGGTTTAATTAATTCCTAATTTCATAATTAGATCCTAAGTGTGCATGCAACATATATTTTTTTGTATTTTTTGTTATTTTAACAAATAAACATGCACGCACAAAATGCAAACAATAAAAGAAAAATAACACAAAATTCACAACAATTGCAAATGACACAAAAATATTTTATTTTGAAATTTTTGGGAGTAGTTCTCGTATAGGGCAAAATTACGTGCTTACAACCACTCTACTAGGATATACTCTAACACACCTTGCCACTCAACCCGTGGCATTCCGGCATAGCCCATAGCGTAATAGTCCTGAATAACCCAACACGGAGACAACCAGTCTAAACAATATCACATCCGTATCTAATATACCACATCATAGCCTGAGTATGAGAACTTCCGTCTCCACATACAACCAGCACATGAATCATCTTATCCGATCCCAATTTCGTCGTCCGAACATATGCCACACCTTTAATACCCAATCATCCCACGATAGATAGTCTAAAATTTCCCTGTGCCACCAAGCAACCCGAATATCACCAGTCGACCCAGCAAGAAAGTGCCGCAATACTACCGAAATATCATCAGTTTAATCACATTACCTTTTTTTCTGAAACATATACTCCCGTCAAATCACTTCCAATTAGTAGTACCATTTCTTTGATTACCTGAGGCTACCCATTACCCAAGAGTTTATGAACTTCCTTCCAGAACTGAACTATAACTCATCTCGCCAAGAACTTCCATTGATCCCATTTAGAAGAAAAATCATTACACATCCCATGCTCCACATGCCCATAGAAAATATACATCTCCAAACCACGGTAAAACCCAACAAGAACTCTCTCCTAGTTCCATTTGCACAAACTAAACTGCCAGGATTGAATCCTTATAACTAGAACAAGCTAAGCAAGCCATAAGAACTCAAGAGCTTTGCTGCAAAATACCTGTACGAACTCATTACCTCGAACACACACAAAGAATAATCATATCCTTTCCGTACCGATTCGGTCTACTATCAAGCTACTTCATCTATCTAGATTTCCTTCTGATTCATTTTCAACTTGATATCCCCTCTTGCTGTAGCACTACAATTCCTCAACCCAGGCTCACCACACGAGACCCAAGCATAAGACCACACCGTCTAAGACCAACAAGCCGGTGAATACTCTCTCACATATTCCCAGAAACACCACATTCTAGAATGCTTTACTCTGAAGAACTTCCTGCGAATCTAGGTTCGTTACCTTTATGTTCCTGATACTAATACATAGAATCCCATAATTAACATAGAAATACCATAAGTCTTGAACTCTTCCATTGAAAACTCGGCTTCTAATCACACATACGACTTGAGATACCCAATTGCTACATGAAGCATCTTGAACATATTAGAATCATTTTCGAAAGTCGTTCACTCTATTCATACTGCACTTAACCCGATCAATAGAAACGAACAACCAGCGCCTCAGTGGCACTTCTGACACTGCAACACATAACCTATCCTTAGTAAAAAAATTCCTTTTACTCGAGCCATCCTCGGGCTCAATCTCCGCAACCAGAACAGATTCCCACACGCCTCAAATCAGAACCAACATAGCACATAACCGAGACATCAGTTAATCAATAGCAATCTCCCCCACTTGGCTCGAAGCCATAGATCAGAATACCTTCAACAACTCATAACACTGATACTCTATTGATGCCATAATACTATAGTGAGATTAGACTCAAATCCTTCATAAGCTTGTGAAAACACAGATCATCTAGTACTGTAAATCTTCTGCAAATCTCGCATTCATCCCCGTAACAGCTAAGCCCACTCTCTTAGGTGACCCGAAATTTCAAATTTCAAAACGTAATTTTCACGTGCACATGCGATCTCCTAACATACACATAAGGATCACACCACTTTAGAAAACTTCGCATGAGAGAAACCACATGCTTCGCTTCAATATAACATTTCTGTATACCTTCCACCGTCATACACATTACACAGTCACTTAGTCTTCTAGAGTCTGAACTAATACCGCAACATAAAATTTACTTCACTCCCAACTAGGAGACACAAAAACATTCTTCACGCGCCCATAACACGGAGCTACACATCCAATCACAATGGAAATCATACACTAAATAGTTCATCTATCATCCAGCAGGCCTTCCTCATCACTTCCAAGTCACATAAATACATCTCTTAGTGCTAACATACTCATCACATGGCTATACAACCGTCACTTCCACTAATAGAGACAATACCGAACATATAAGTTCAAAACATTTACTCACACAATCAGCACCTCGGTGCTCAAGCCATAGGCAAAGATCCGACTCAAGTCCTCCAGACATGCCTAATATATACTCACGGAGATTACATCTTAACCCTCAATCGGGGAATCACAAACCATCAAGGAACATCTGATACTAAGTGCACATGCGCGCATACGAATGCGTGGAAGAAATTTCAAGAGATTCTTTTCAAGCTGACTCAAGGACGCACGAAAAGAATTCAAGAATGTGAAGTTTTCCTAAAGGTTCTGCACCCTCTCGAGGATAAATACAGACGTCTCTGTACCGATCCGCGAGACTCTACTAAACTTGCTCATGACTCGTGAGATCTAGTAACCTAGGCTCTGATACCAACTTGTCACGACCCAAACCCCGCACCGGTCGTGTTGGCACCTCTCGTGAAGACGAGTCCAGCCAACTAACCCAACTCGTCTTTTCAAAATTTGTTAAACATAAATAACCAGCTTAAATATGACTTAACAGCATTAATTAGCGGAATTACAACCCAACACAGCCCTAATCGGGGTGTCACAAGTCACGTGCATCTATCAGAATGTAAATCCACTACAACGTCTAAAATATACAAAACTAGAATAATGAAAAAAGAGAGAAACATGGTGCTGTGAACGCTGACAGTCACCTCCTTAACTCATATAACTCTGCCTCTGATCGGCCAAAACTCGCCACCGGGTGAATAGATACCTGCATCTGCACACGAGGTGTAGGGAGTAAAGTGAGTACTCGAACTCAATGAGTAATAAAGGTAAATAACAACTAACCAGTAAGAAATCACGTAAAGCAAACCATCATGCTATATAGAAGCAGGGTACAATCCTTTGAAAAAACAGTAAAGCTGTGAAATCTTAGGAAATATCTTGGCTCAATTTAAATCTCTTTTGAAAATGATATTTCCAATAGTTACGAAATGATTTCAAAATAGTTAGTGTCGATAAGCACAGAAAATCCGCCCCTCGGGCACAAATACCATAGTATAACAGGTAAAAAGCCAAGTAAATATACAAGATGACCACATAAAAGTTTGCCCTTCGGGCAATATCTCAAATAGTACGAGCCCCTCGGGCTCACTCTCAGAAACACTCTCAGCTCCTCGGGCTCTCTCTCTCAGATCACTCTCAGAACAGTATCATATAGTAACCACTGCGGCGTGCAGCCCAAACCACATCTTGCTGCGGCGTGCAGCCTGATCCATATATCATCGACGGCGCTCACTAGGGTGTGCAGACTCCGGGAGGGTCCCCTTACGGCCTAAGCGCAATATCAAGTCACCTCGTGGCATATAAAATAAAACCTGAAAGCCTTCTCACATCACTCATAAGGCCTGAAAGTCTCCTCACACCACTCACAAGTCCTGAAAGCCTCCTCACATCACTCACAAGGCCTGAAAGCCTCCTCACGTCACTCACAAGGCCTGAAAGTCTCCTCACGTCACTCAAGCCACCTCGTGGCATATAAAGTATCTCAGGCCCTCAGCCTCATATCACTCAGCATATCCTCACATATGGCCCTCGACTTCACTCAGTCCAAAAATCATCACAAGCCCCTCGGGCATTTGTAAAATAGTAGATCTCAGCCCAAATATCATTTAGAAATATCATTTGAGTTTCAAACCTGTATAAAAACGACTGAGTTTATAGAACAGTAGATATCAATAGGACTGAGTTCAAATAATAGTGAGGAAATAGTGATAAAAATCCCCAAAGGGTTCAAATAATTGGCACGAAGCCCAAATATGGTTATCAACCTAAATCATGATAATAACAAATAAGTTTCAGTCAAATGCGCGGTAAAATCATCAATCGGGATGGACCAGGTCACAATCCCCAATGGTTCTCTACCCCACGCTCGCTATCCGGCGTGCAAGTCACCTCAATATAGCACTACGGTGTGCAATCCGGGTTTCAAATGCTCAGGATATCATTTACAATCATTACTCACATCGAACCGACAAAATCTCTAGCTCGCGACACCTTTGCCCCTCAAATCGGCCTCCATGCGCGTCGAATCTATCCAAAGACAAAGCGAATACATCACAATATGCCAAGGGAACAAAGCCCAAGCAAAAACAAACAATAACTGGCACAAATCTAGAAAATACCAAAATCCGACCCAGCGCCTACTTCTCGAAACTCGAAAATTTTCACATCAATACGTTCCTTATATCCTCACGAGTTCATACATACCAAAATTTCTCAAATCCGACCTCAAATGATCCTTCAAGCCCCTAAATCAAATTTCAAAATCCCAAGCCCTAGTTCTTGAATTTTAGGCTTAATTTCCATGAATTTCTGGGTAGATTACACAATTAAAACGAGTTTCAAGTTCAAAAATCTTACCTCCAATCGATTCTCCTTGAATCACTCTTCAATTTTCGTCAAAAAGCTATCAAAAAGATCAACTATGGAGTAAATGAGCCCCAAAATCCCGTATGAAATGTTTTAAAACATTCTGCCCAGGTTCTGGAATCCCTTCTACGCGAACGTGGTCAAACCCCCGCGTTCGCGATGCACAAATTTTCCTTGACCAAAATAACCCCTATGCGAACGCGGCCGAACACCCGCGAACCCGATGCTTTGGGCTTCTGAACTTACGCGAACGTGATACCATCCCTACGAACGCGATGAACAACTTTACTAGACCTTTAATCACTAATACGCAATCGCAAACTCCACTCTACGAATGCGAAGCACCACAGACCGACCTTCCTCGATCGCGAACCAAATAACGCGAACGCGAAGAGCATTAACTGGCCAGCCAAAAATCCTTCTATGCGATCGTGATATACCCCACGCGATCGCGAAGGCTTAAATGTTCGCAACACCTAAACTAAAAATCTGCAACTTTTCAACTTAGAAAATGGTCCGATTGACCACCCGAAACTCACCTGAGGCCCCCAGGACCTCAACCAAAAGCACCAACACATCCTAAAACATCACCTAAACTTGTTCCAATCATGAAAACACCTCAAACAACACTAAAACCATCATTTCTCATCGAATTCAAGCCTTAGTTCTTCAAAAACTTCCGAAATACACATTCGATCAAAATCCCAACCAAATCACCTCCAAATGACCTAAAATTTTACACACACATCCCAAATCACATAACGAAGCTACTGCAACTCTCAGAATTCCATTTCAACCCTCGGATCAAAATCTCACCTGTCAATCGAAATTTGCCAAAATACTAACTTCGCCAATTCAAGCCTAATTCTACACTGGACCTCTAAAACCGATTCCTATCTCGATCCTAAGTCAAATACTACCTAACGAAGCTAACCAAATAAAAAACTTCGATCTGAGCTCATATACAAATAAGTCAACCCTTTCAAATCCAACCTTTCAACTGAGACTCTTCTTTCAAATTTATTTCGATTTTACTGAAAAACCAAAACCAACTGTCTACATCAGCCATAATACATTACATGGGTCAAGTCATGCACGAGAACTGGCGATCAAAGTGCAAAGTTCAAAATGACTGGTCGGGTCGTTGCACTTTTTATGCTCGCCAAATCCCGAATTTCTAGTAGTGTTTATTACTTGGTGGCTAAGTCAACCTCTCCCTATAAATAGAGGGTTCTATTCCATTGTAATTCATCCCAAATCAATAAGAATTCTCTCTCCCTACTTTTATCTGTAATATTTTTCTTCTTCTTTTATTGTTTCATAACACGTTATCAGTACGTGACTCTAACCAATTGGATAGAAGTTTTGGGATTGAGCATAATGATTGTCAATTGTTCCATGAGCTTCCTTCATATTAAATTTGGAATTTAAGGTATGTATTTTACCATATTTTTCTCTTTTATTCTATAATTTAATTATAAATAAAAGCAAAGAAAATAAATTTTGATTATAACTCTAATGGAGTTAGTAAGAAGTTATAACCACTAAAAGTGGTAAAATTTCCATGTCTTGTCATAATCAAAGTCATGTATGTGAAAACCCGTCCCATTGAATTTGCTCCATTCTCATTCCCTTAAGAGAATGTGATAGCAGTATGTGATAAGTCTGAAAGAAGACAAAATTGTTACTACGAATGTATCAATGGATATGGAAGTGGAAGTAGACAAAATTATAATCGTCATCCTTGTGGTAATGAGAACAATAAGGATTCTCAAAATAATCCTTCACTTTATGAAAGTAATAGTTGTCATCGATTTGATATGAGATTTTGTAAAGCACGTATGGTTGATTATGGTCCATTCATGATTTGAATGTGACAACATGTGATTTATGAATACATATTCAATCTTGGAAGAATATGAACATACTAGTGGTAGTGAATATACCACACTCGCCTCTAGAAGGAGGTTTGAGATGATATAAGAAAATAATGTCATTATTATGGCATTAATGGTCATTGGTCACGTACCTATTGTACACCAAAATATTTTGGCAATGTGATTATTAAAGGACAACAATAATGCAAGAAACATATCTTGCGTATAATTTTAACCATAACCATAATGGTATAACTTTCTCTTTTAAAGAGATACTTACCATATGGATGTTGATGAATATATGGTAGTGCCAAATTAATTGAGAGCTCTGGAAGAGCCAGTTATTACTATTTTGGAGAAACACAATTGATTACCAACAATGTATGGTGTTGTATTAAGTCTCAAAGAAACTTATTCAGTTTCCAAAGTATACGCGAAAGCGGTTGATTATATTGAGACTATAAATAAATGGAAAAATTTAATATCTTCTATTACTACAACTTGTAGCGGGATAACATGTATGTGAAAAGTTACCCGCTTTATTCTCCAGTTTGTACTACACAAATAAAAGAATTCCACAATAAAGTGGATGTTTATTGATATAATAACACATATCATAATAAACTTGGAGTTTATTAATAATTGCACACATCATGGTGTAAATCTGAAGTTTATCAATATTGATAATTTATTCAGTTGGCATAATTGATTTAGCCATATCAATTTAAGTACGATATGCAAAAATAATAGAGGATTCACATAGGTAAATATCAAAGAACTAGAAAGTTCTTTACGAATTCTCTTATATAGCTTGTTCTCATTAATTAATAGATCAATTAAAATTGGGATTGAATCCCATGAATGCTGGAAATATCAAAGGTGAATATGGGCTCATTCACCTGCCATGTATACCACATAAGATGCATCTATGAGATGGTTACATGTGCGATTATTATTAACCCGCAACCTGGTGTTTGCGAGGTAACTTGCCCAGTAATTTAATATAGAGCATATTCCAAATTTTTTATTCAAGATAGTTCATCTTGATAAGTTGGTTTACATCACAGCTGGTTTAGCAAAATAATTTATTGAGTGCCTCCACTTAATAACTAAACTATTACTTATGAGAACAAAGTTATGTACATCAGTTTCATATACTTTATATACGGAAGTATATTACATTCTCCCCTCACAAGTGGTTCAGGGTCAAGAACCAAATAATCCCATCTTATTATTATTTATGTGCGGTGTATATTTTGATTAACACCATAACGCACAAAGAGGGATTCTCAAAGTTGATGAAGCAAGTTAGTTTTTCTAATATGACGGGGAGACATGATAAACAGTTGAGAAAAAGTTACGTGGAATTAATTATCATTTGTATATCTAGATCCTCGAATACAATAATATGAACTTGAAGTTCATAAAAGATAATTCATCTGCAATATATTGCAAAGCATGCCAGATGCATTTGCTGACCCAAAGAAAGTAACTAGTTTCACATTGCAAATGCGCATATTAAGTCCTAGAAGGACAAAGTCTATCTTACGCTTAAAGCATATAGACAAATCGGTTTCAAATAACTTCTTGATAAAGAAGATGAGCAAATGATCAAAATGATCATAATAAAGGAGGCAAGTGATCTAGAAGATCACATGATATAACACTTCATAAAATCTCATGAGAGATTCAGGTACCTGAATATATACATGAAGAGATATCTATGTTATGTCTTTATGAAAAATAAGAAGGTTGGAATCGATATAAAATGTCCATCGATGCTATCTATGATAGCGCTAAGTATAGATGAGGATCTTAAGTCTAGAAAAACAATTCAAGTAGAATTGGTTTCATATGAAAGAAATGTTGTTTTGGACCTGCAGTTCAAATACTTGAAAGTATAAAGTCAATGATATGTGCAGTCAGTTTTTGATATCTTATATGTCTAGTATGCCATAAAAACTTGATAAGCATCTAAAGTCTATTTATTTGGCTTATATGACTTAACAGTCCCTCAAGGATTTAAATTGCTTAAAGCATATAGAATTTATGGTCATGAAGTACTACATCCTAAGTGCAATTTGTGTGGATATGTATCTTGTTATAACTATAAGCATGATAATATGATAGCGAGAATCTCTATGGAGATATTGAAAAGGCCATTCCACGGCATTTTATGAAGATATTACATATCTATCAAGAATGATCATTTCAAGATGCAATATATTCATTCAAGTTAATATGGTTGATTTGTTTATCAAATCTCTACCAAAAATATTTTGAAGATAGTGCACAAGATTGGAATGCAAATGCTTAAAATGTGAATTGATGCTCTCATTAGGGGGAGCTAATAAGCGTTGTACTCTTTTTCCCTCACAAGGTTTTGTCCCACTGGGTTTTCCTTGCAAGGTTTTTAATGAGGCAACCAAAAGGCGTATTGTTAGATATGTGTACTCTTTTTCCTTTTCTAGAATTTTTTTCCCACTGAGTTTTATTTTAGTTAAGGTTTTAACGAGGCACATTAT
The DNA here is from genome assembly GCA_026770625.1 of Nicotiana glauca. Taxonomy (NCBI): domain Eukaryota; kingdom Viridiplantae; phylum Streptophyta; class Magnoliopsida; order Solanales; family Solanaceae; genus Nicotiana; species Nicotiana glauca. The sequence goes on from MU784653.1 coordinate 32,715, forward strand.
CTGTTTAATAGACATTCAAGGGGGAGTGTTATAAATAGAATTCTATTTATGGTGAATGTCTATATTTAGAAAGATTCTAGGGTTTATTACTTGGTGGCTAAGTCAACCTCTCCCTATAAATAGAGGGTTCTATTCCATTGTAATTCATCCCAAATCAATAAAAATTCTCTCTCCCTACTTTTCTCTGCAATATTGTTCTTTTTCTTTTATTGTTTCATAACAAAAAGAATATATTCATTTTATACCAGCTTTCTTAAGCTCTTAAAACTTATAAAGTACTACTAAGAATAAAGATAGTTCGCGCTTAAAACACAAGATCTGCATAAACTGAAGTTCTTCGTATGTTGTTTTGTTTCTATTTTTCTAATAGGAACTACTCGTACTTCCATTCTAATTCAACAGAATTTAGTGACTAACTTTCCCTCTAATTTACCCCCCAACCCAAAAAAAACAAATTAATTGGTGGAAAATGTGCAAAATGATAGGTGAAAATCCTCCCAAATATATGAGATTAAATGCTAAACGGAACCAATGTTTTAAAAGGCGGGGGCATGAGGTAAGGCGTTTTACCTCTGACGAGGCGAGGCGTAAGCCCTGAGTGTGATGACCTTTAAAAGCAAATTTTGCATTCCGAGGCCATCAAAACCTCTTTCTGTCTTATCTCGATTTGCATGCGTAGTCCGAGCGCGTAGCCAGAAAGCCAACATGTTAAAATCTGTGAAAATGATGAATTTTGGCTTTAAAATGAATTAAGTTGACTTTGGCCAATATTTTGGGTAAATGGATCCGGACCCATAATTTGATGATTTCGGAGGGTTCGTAGGAAAATATGGGACTTGGGCATGTGTCTAGAATCGAATTCCGAGGTCCCGAGCCTGAGATATGAATTTTTAAAGAAAATTATTTTCTGAAATTGTTTATGAGATTTAGAAATGAATTGTGATAGAACTTGATGATATCGGGCCCGTATTTTGGTTCCGGCGCCCGGTACAGGTCTTATATGTGATTTAAGATAAGTCTGTGAAATTTGGTAAGAAATGGAGTTGAAACGATGCGAGTCAGATCGTTTTTAAGAAAATTGGAAATTTGAAGTTCTTAAGAAAATTTCATGATTTTAATGCTAAATTCATAGTTGTCGATGTTATTTTAGTGATTTGAATGCACGAACGAGTCCGTATGATATTTTTAGGTTGGTGTGCATGGTTGGTTTGGAGGCTCGAGGGCTCGGGTGAGTTTTGGATAGGCCACGGGGTGTATTTTGGACTTGAGGAATTGCAGATTTTCAGTTGTTGCATTGTAGGCCTGCAGGCTTTGCGAAGCCTGGCTCGCAAATGCGAGGGGCATGTCGCGAATGCAAAAGAAGCCCAGTCCAGCCTATCCTCGCAATTGCGAGGATTCTATCGCAAATGCGATGTCGTCCCTTGTAGCCAGTCGTCGCAATTGCGATGCTTTTTTCGCATTTCCCAGCTCGCAAATGCGAGAATTTTTTTGCAATTCCCAACCTTGCAGAGGATGGGGTTCGCAATTGCGAACCCTGTTCGCAATTCCCATAAAGTGCAACCTGCAAATTTTTATCCTTAGCCGAAAATCAACCATTTTCACATCTTTTTAAAACACAAAGCTAGGGTGATTTTTCAAGGACAACTCATCTTCCAAATCGATTGTAAGTCAATTTTAACTCGTTTCCTTCAATCATTAACATATTTTTACATGATTTCGACTCAAAATCAATGATTTTTATGGGGAAAATTGGATGTTTTGGATAGAACCTAGGGTTTTCAAAAATTGGGGATTTGGACCTCGATTTGAGGTTTGATTTCAAAACAAATTATATATTTGAGTTCGTGGGGGAATGGGTAATCAGGTTTTGGTTCAAAACTCGAGTTTTGACCATTTGGGCCTGGGGGCGATTTTTGACTTTTGGGTAAAACTTTGGAAAATTTATTTTCATGCATTGGAATTGATTCATTTAGCGTTTATTAATGTAATTAAGTAACTTGTGTCTAGATACGAGCGGATTGGTGGTTGAATCAAGAGGTAAAGTGATAGTTGAGACGTGAATTGTGTTCATGGCATCGAGGTAAGTGTTTGGTCTAACCTTAGCTTGAGGGATTAGGAGTCGAGCCCTATTTGCTATGTGGTAATTGTTGAGTACGACGTATAGGCATGGTGACGAGTATCTATACGTTTGTGTGTAGCATGCCCGTGAGTCTCTTAATTTGATTTTCATGACTTCGTTGTATTATTCATATCTTGGTGATGATATCTATTTGTTGGGCAGGGTTCGTGGAATTAATTATGATGTTTGATCATTGAGGAGCGTTGGCTCAAGTTATATAACTAATTGTGAAAGTATGAGTGGTAATTGAATCCTTTATGAACATTGGCTCGAGTTGTGCAGTGAATTGTGAAACAAAGGTGAAAAAGAGAATAGAATCACTATATTGACTCCCTTGCCGGGATATCGTTGTTGTTGTTTCAGGTTGTCCCTTGCCGGGACTTCTTGTTGAATTATTGTTCCCTTTCGAGGATTCTTATTTCAAGTTCATTCATTTCCTTACCTTATAGTTTGTGATTATTGTTTGGGTGAGGACCAGAGTTAAAGCACGAAGGGTGATGCCGTGCACTTATTGATTTTAGATCTTTTGATGATATTTGGGATATGTTGTTTTCGTCCATTTTCGTTGTATTTCTATTCTAAATTGATGTTTCCCTGCAACATGTTACCCCTCCCATATTTGACTGTATTATACTGTTCTTCCTTTTTTCGTAGTTTATAGTTGAATTGCACATGATTATTTGGTACTCTAGTCCTAGCCTCGTCACTACTTCGCCGAGGTTAGGCTAGGCACTTACCAGCACATGGGGGTCGGTTGTGTTGATACTACACTATGCACTCTTTTATGCAGATCCTAGTGCTGTAAACTTTGGACCGTAGATTGGGTGGCTACCTTCAGTCCACGCGAAGATCCAAGGTAGACCTGCAGGCATCCGCAGGCCTTGGCGTCTCCCTCCATCCCTTTATTCCTGTTTCATTTCCTTAATTCAGAAACAATGTATCGTTTATTGTTTTCAGACTTTGTATATAGTATTCTTTGATCGTTTGTGAAACTATGACCCCAGTTCTGGTAGTTGAGGCTTACACAGCTGTTTGGGATTCATGTTGAGTTATTCTATTACTTTTCTTCTGCTTATTCTATATTTTTCTTCTATTTTCATGTTATTGTTTTTAATTGTTAAAGAGTAAAAATAGGTAAAAAGGAAATTTGTTAATATTCAGTTTGCCTAGCTCACATTAGTAGGCGACATCACGACTCTCAAGGGTGGAAAATCCGGGTCATGACAAGTTGGTATCAGATATATAGGTTACATGGGTCTCACAGTTCACAGACAACTTAGTAAAGTCTGGGGGATCAGTACGGAGACGTCTGTAGTTATCCACTATTGGCTACAGAGTTAGGAAAGTTTCACATATTTCTTTCCTATCATGTGGTTTGGTTTCTCAATGCTAATTCAATTTCTATTTCGTTCTCTCGCAGATGCCAAAAACACGCACTTTCTCATCCGCTGATCAGCAGCCCAAGCCCCCAGTAGTAGCTCCCGCAAGGGGCAGAGGGCGAGGCCGAGGCTATACTAGAGGCCAAGGTAGGGTCAGAGCTCAGCCTAAGGCAACAGCACCAACAACGGAGCCTCAGTTTGACTTTGATGATGAGGTTACGGCCCTAACAGATCCGGTGGGCCCAGCTCAGGTCCCAGAGTGGTTTATCGCTACCCTAGTACTCTAGGATGCTCTAGTCCGTCTAGTGGGCCTTATGAAGAGTGTCACCCGGGCAGGCTTGCTTCCTATAGCACCAGCCATTTCTCAAGATGGAGGAGGTGCCCAGGCTCCTGCTACTCGCACTCGGGAGCAGGTAGCTCCTCAGTTTCAGACTCAAGCAGTTCAGCCGGTTGGAGCAGTTTAGCCGGGTGTGGTAGCCTAGGCCGGTGATGGAACAGCTATGTCTGCCGATGCTTTGTGGAGATTGGACAGGTTTACCAAGATCTTCACTACTACTTTCAGCGGTTTATCTTCTGAGGATCCCCAGGATTATCTAAACAGTTGTCATAAGGTTCTCAGGAACATGGGGATAGTGGAGACCAATGGGGTGGATTTTGCTACTTTTCGCTTATCTAGATCCGCCAAGACTTGGTGGAGAGATTACTGCTTGGCTAGACCATCCGGATCACTAGCTTTGACTTGGGAGTAGTTTACTCAGCTATTTCTGGAGAAGTTTCTCCCTATACCTCAAAGAGAGGCCTATCGGAGGCAGTTTGAGCGTCTCCTGCAGGGTTCTATGACCCTTACTCAGTATGAGACCAGATTCATCGACTTGGCTCTCCATGCTCTTATCATACTTCCCATCAAGAGAGAGGGGGTGATGAGGTTCATTCAGGGGCTTATTCAGCCAATTCGACTTCAAATGGATAGGAAGACTAGAGTGAGATTACTTTCCAGGAGGCGGCCAATGTGGCCAGGAGAGTAGAGATGGTTCTATCATAGGGAGGTGGTCATAGTTCGCAATAGAGGCCTTATGCCTCATCTGGAGGCAGGGATTCATATGGTAGAGGCCATCCTTCTAGGCCTTTGCAGTCGACACTTCAGGTTTCTCCCGGTGCTTTAGGTGGTCATGGTCCTCAGATGTAGTATTCTGATTAGCAGTCCTACAGTGCACCACCAGCTCCTATCAGTGCACTGCCGCTCTAGAGTTTTTGGGGTAGTCATTCAGGTCATCAGGGTCAATAGTCTCAACAGCCAAGGGCTTGTTACACTTGTGGTGATATGGGTCACATTGCTAGGTTTTGCCCTCGAGCATCGAGTAGCTCTCAACATCATGGTTCTCGTTCCATGGTTCAGGCACCGTGTTCTGTAGCCCGCCCAGCCAATTAGAGGTGGGGGTAGAGGTCCTAGAGGTGGAGGTAGAGGTATTAGAGGTAGAGCTCAGGCCGCTAAAGGTAGAGTCCAGCTAGTAGCCAGCCGTCCTAGAGATGTGGTTCAGGCTGTTGGGGCCCAGCCCTGATGTTATGCTCTTCCAGCCAGGCCTGAGGTTGAGGCTTCCTATGCAGTTATTACAGGTAATGTTCTGGTCTATAGCAGAGATGCTTCAGTTTTATTTGATATAGGGTCTACATACTCATATGTTTCATCTTATTTTGCACCGTATCTAGTCATGCCTAGTGATTCTTTGAGTGCTCATATTTATGTGTCTACCCCGGTGGGTGGTTCTATTATGGTAGATTGAGTCAATCGTTCGTGTGTAGTTGTGATTTGAGGTCTTTAGACGCGTGTACATTTGCTGCTTCTGGACATGGTTGATTTTGATGTCATATTGGGGATGGACTGGTTATCACCTTATCACGCTATCTTGGACCGTCATGTCAAGACTGTGACTGTATCTTTGCCGGTTTTGCTTCGTTTAGAGTGGAGAGGGACTCCTCGTCATTCTACACGTAGTGTTATCTCTTATGTAAAGGCTCGGTGTATGGTCGAGAAAGGGTGTTTGGCCAATTTGTCCTATGTTCATGAATCTTGTGCTGAGGTTCCTTCTATTGAGTCTGTTCCCATCGTTCGTGAGTTTCCTTAGGTATTCCCTTCAGACCTGCTGAGTATTCCACCCGTAGGGATATTGAAATTTTCATTGATTTAGCTCCGAGCACTCAGCCCATTTCTATATCATCGTATCATATGGCCCCGCCTGAGTTGTAAGAGTTGAAGGAGCAATTGCAAGACTTGCTTGAAAAGGGTTTCATTAGACCCAGTGTGTCACCTTGGGGTGCGTAGGTGTTGTTCGGAAAGAACAAGGATGGATCGATGCAAATGTGTATAGATTACCGGCAATTGAACAAGGTTACAATCAAGAATAAATATCCACTGTAGAGGATTGATGATTTTTTCGATCAGCTTCAGGGTGCCAAGGTATTTTCAAAGATTCACTTGAGATCTGGCTACCATCAGTTGATGATTAGGGCATCCGATATCCCTAAGATAGCTTTCTGCACTCGGTACAGGCATTATGAGTTCTTGGTGATGTCATTTGGGTTGACAAATGCCCCAACAACTTTTATGGATTTGATGAACCATGTGTTCAGGCCTTACTTGGATTTGTTCGTGATAGTCTTCATTGATCATATTTTGATATATTCCCGCAACCGGGAGGAGCACGAGCAGCATTTTAGATTGCTTCTTCAGACTTTGAGGGCGAGTCAGTTGTATGCCAAGTTTTCGAATTGTGAATTATGGTTGAGTTCAGTTGCATTCCTGGGTCATGTTGTATCAGCAGAGGGTATTCAGGTCGATTCGAAGAAGATTGAGGCAGTTAAGGACTGGCCTAGGCCAGCATCAGCTACAGAGATCCAGAGTTTCTTGGGATTGGCAAGCTACTATCATCGGTTCGTAGAGGAGTTTTCATCTATTACAGCCCCGATGAACAGGTTGACCCAGAAGGGTGCCCAGTTCAGGTGGTCAGATGAGTGTGAGGCGAGCTTTCAGAATCTTAAGTCAGCTTTGACTACGGCACTAGTGTTGGTTTTTCCCAAAGGTTCAGGGCCATATACAGTTTATGGTGATGCATCTCGCATTGGGCTTGGTGCGGTGTTGATGCATGATGGCAAGGTCATTTCCTATGCTTCGCGACAGTTGACGAATTATGAGAAGAACTATCCGGTTCATGATTTAGAGTTAGAATCCATTGTTCACGCGTTGAAGATTTGGAGGCACTATCTGTATGGCATGGCATGTGAGGTGTTCACGGATCACAAGAGTTTGCAGTATTTGTTCAAGCAAAAGGAGTTGAATTTGAGGTAGGAGGTGGTTGGAGCTGTTAAAAGACTATGATATCACCATGTTATATCATCCGGGAAAGGCCAATGTGGTGGACAATGCTTTGAGTAGGAAATCAGCCAGTATGGGCAGTCTTGCTTATATTCCAGTCGGTGAGAGACCGCTTGCCTTGGATATTTAGGCTTTGGCTAATCAGTTCGTGAGGTTGGATATTTCTGAGCCCAGTCGTGTGTTAGCTTGCACAGTTGCTCGTTCTTCATTATTGGAGCGTATCCGAGATCGGTAGTATGATGATCCTCATATGTGTATCCTTAGAGACACGGTGCAGTGCGGAGGCGCCAAGAAGGTTACCATAGGAGATGATGGAGTTTTGAGATTGCAGGGTCATTTTGTGTGCCTAATGTAGATGGTTTTAGAGAGTTGATTTTAGAGGAGGCCCATATCTCCCGGTACTCTATTCATCCGAGCGCCACTAAGATGTATCAGAATTTGCGGCAAAATTATTGGTGGAGAAAAATGAGAAGGATACGTTGCATATATGGCTCGGTGTTTGAATTGTCAGCAGGTTAAGTACGAGCATCATATGCCTGGTGGTTTGTTCCAGAAGATTTAGATTCCTGAGTGGAAGTGGGAGCGTATTACTATGGACTTCGTTGTTGAACTCCCATGGACTTAGAGGAAGTTCGATACAGTGTGGGTTATTGTTGATAGGCTGACCAAGTCAGCACATTTCATTCATGTGGCAGTCTCATATTCTTCCGAGAGGTTAGCCGAGATCTATATTCGGGAGATTGTTCGTCTTTATGGTGTGCCCGTGTCTATCATTTCGGACCGCGGTACGCATTTTACCTCACATTTTTGGTGAGCAGTTCAGCGAGAGTTGGGCACACGGGTCGAGTTAAGCACAGCATTTCATCCTCGGATGGACGGGCAGTCCGAGCGAACTATTCAGATTTTGGAGGATATGCTCCGAGCTTGTGTCATTGACTTTGGAGGCTCATGGGATCAGTTTTTGCCTTTCCCAACCCTAGGTATTCCTCACTTGGATTGCCAATTCCTAAAGTCGGTTCATATTGTGCTTAACAGTCAAGAACATGACTGAGAGTGTGATTTCAACAAGGTGAGGTCAACTAGTACAACATACCCCCTAAGGGTTCTACAGATCGGCACAAGGCCCCAAACATGGCAACTAGCCCAGAATATACTGATATTAATTAAGTCTCAGTCAAAAATACAGTAGAATCATCGATCGGGATGGACCGAGTCCGAATCTCCAGCAGTAACAAACCCCACGCTCATCATACAGCGCGTATTTCATCTCAACATAGCACCACGTAGTGCAATTCCGGGGTTTCAAACCCTCAGAACATCATTTATAACCATTACTCACCTCAAGCCGGCCGAAATCCTAGCTTGCATTGTGCTTGCCTCGCAAATCAACCTCCTCGTGCGTAGAATCTGGTGAAAACCACAAGGAATACACTACAATAATCTAAGGGAACATAACCCAATCGAAAAGACTCAAAAATTATAAAAAATACGAAGTTGGCAAAACTCGAGCCCTGGGCCCACTTCTCAAAAAATTACAAAATCCACATCACCAGATTCCTCGTCTCGCCACGAGTCCGTACATATCAAATTTACCAAAATCGGAGTCCATTTGACCCTTCAAATTCTATTTTTAAATCACCAAGTCCCCAAGCCCTAGCTTCACTCTCTTTTGATGAAAATAAACCAATTTCCATGTTAAATTTATCATAATTTCATGTATTTAGGCCAAGGGACTTACCTCCAATCACACCTAGT
>MU784653.1:57873-86590 GCA_026770625.1 Nicotiana glauca
AAGAGAAGTTTAGTATTCAGACCAACAAGTTCGCACGACAAGAATTTCAAGAATGTGGAATTTTTCCTAAAGGTTCAGCAGCCTCCCGAGGATAAGTACAGACGTCTCCGTACCGATCTGCGAGACTCTACTAAACCGGCTCATGACTCGCGAGACCTAGTAACCTAGGCTCTGATACCAACCTGTCACGATCCCAATCCCGGTCATGATGGCGCCCAACATAATGCTAGGCAAGCCCGACCATTTCGACACTGTCAACCCACGTACAAAACTCATTACCAATTAATAGAGCTAATTTACCAGTTTAACATGATTTCAATCTGTGATAATAGATAAAACAGTGCGGAAAACCATAACAAGTACCGATACAACTCCCAAAAAAGATCTGGTGTCACGAGTCTAGAATGTAGAAATAAAAAGGGTAAGGGGAGAAATCGGGTCCTGCGGATGCCAGGCAGCTACCTCGATAACCCCGGTGATAGCCTCGACAGCAGCAAACAACTCTACTAAGCCTCTGGGATACCTATATCTGCACACATGGTGCAAGGAGTAAAGTGAGTACTCCTACTCAGTGATTAATAGCAATAATAATGACTGAAGATAAGAAAACTCGTAAAAACACTACACAATTCTATATAAAAACAGTAAGTGCAGTAAAACAGCTGCTAAATGAAGAAAAATAGGTGAATATCCCTCAATCCAGTACACAACTCATTTACTCCTCTCAAGGTCCGGTAATTTACTTATACTGCTGCGGCGTGTAGCCCGATCCGTACAGTATACTGCTGCGGCATGCAGCATGATCCATATATATATATATATATAAACTGCTGCGACGTGCAACCCGATCCAATAATAATAGTTGAATGCGCTCACTGGGGGTGTGCAGACTCTGGAGGGGCTCCTACAGCCCAAACGCTATAATACTGCAGCGTGCAGTCCGATCCATATAACATATCACTGCGACGTGCAGTCCGATCCATATAATATACTACTGCAGCATGCAGTCCGATCCATATATGTATATATATCCACTATTGCGGCGGGCAGCCCGATCCGGTATATATCAAATACCCTCACTATGGGGTCCTTGACCCCTCTCAGTCAATATAGACTTGGCATCTCGGGCCCACTTAGCTAAGACAGGGTCTCCAACCCCAGGTATTCCTCACTTGGATTGCCAATTTCTAAAGCCGGTTCATATTATGCTTAACAGTCAAGAACATGACTGAGAGTATGATTTCAACAATTAAGGTGAGGTCAACTAGTACAACATACCCCCTAAGGGTTCTACAGATCGGCACAAGTCCCCAAACATGGCAACTAGCCCAGAATATACTGATATTAATTAAGTCTTAGTTAAAAATATAGTAGGGTCATCGATCGGGATGGACCGAGTCTGGATCCCCAGCAGTAACAAACCCCACGCTCATCATACAGCGCGTGTTTCATCTCAACATAGCACCACGTAGTGCAATTCCGGGGTTTCAAACCCTCATAATATCATTTATAACCATTACTCACCTCAAGCCGGCCGATATCCTAGCTCGTCTTGTGCTTGCCTCGCAAATCAACCTCCTCGTGCGTAGAATCTGGTCAAAACCACAAGGAATACAATACAATAGTCTAAGGGAACATAACCCAATCGAAAAGACTCGAAAATTATCAAAAATCATGAAGTTGGCAAAACTCGAGCCCCAGTCCCAATTCTCGAAAAATTACAAAATTCTCATCACTGGATTTCTCGTCTTGCCACGAGTCCGTACATATCAAATTTACCAAAATCGGAGTCCATTTGTCCCTTCAAATTCCATTTTTAAATCACCAAGTCCCCAAGCTCTAGCTTCACTCTCTTTTGATGAATTTAAACCAATTTTCATGCTAAATTTATCATAATTTCATGTATTTAGGCCAAGGGACTTACCTCCAATTACACCTAGTCAAAATCCCCCTTCAATTCCGTCCAGTAGATCTCAAGCTCGTTTAAAAATGGTGGAAATAACATAAGCCTCGCGGAACAAAATGCATATAAAACCCTTCTGGCTTCAGGGGTTTTCGCCTCTGCGGTCCCCACGCCCGCTTCCGCGCTACCTCTTTTGTGGTTTTTGTCCGCTTCTGTGGATTTTCATTAAAACATCCAGGGCCGCTTCTGTGACATAATGTCCGCTTCTGCGGAACCAACTCTCCAGCCCAAAGCCGCTTCTGCGATCGCCTGTCCGCTTCTGCGGACTCGCGTAAGCGAAAAAGGTTCCGCTTCTGCAGAACTATCCTACCCAGCTCTTGACAGCTTTTGCGACTACCATTGCGCTTTTGCGGAACCGCTTTTGCGATCCATTTCCGTAGAAGCAATCATACCAGATACCAGCTAAAAATCTGTCCATTTCCGCAGAAGCAATCATACCAGATACCAGCTAAAAATCTGCCATTCCTCAACTCAAATTTCACCCTGTTAGCCATCCAAAAACACCCCGAGGCCCCCGGGACCTCAACCAAAGGTACCGACACATCTTAAAACATTATTCAAACTTGCTTCAATCATCAAAACACCTCAACTAACACCAAAATCATCGAATTGCCTCGGATTCAAGCCTAAGTTTCTTAAAAACTTTCGAAACATGCATTCGATCAAAAACCCATCCAAAACACCTCCGAATGATCTAAAATTTTGCACACACGTCCAAAATCACCTAACAAAGCTACAAAAACTCTCGGAATTTCATTCCGACCCTCGGATCAAAATCTCACCTATCAACCGGAATTCGCCAAAATACTAACTTCGTCAATTCAAGCCTAATTCTACACCGGACTTCTAAAATATATTCCGATCGCACTCCTAAGTCACAAATCATCCCCCGAAGCTAACCGAATCATTGAATATTGCATCTGAGCCCTCTATCTCAATAGTCAACATTCGATTTGACTTTTCCAAAACAAGCCTTCCTTAAAGACACTAGGTGTCAGAGTACCATCTAAAACCAATCCAATTCGACTCGATCACCTCAAATACCGATAATAGAGCATAGAGAAACATAAAATGAGGGAAACGGGGCAGTAACTCACGTGATGATGGGCCGGGACGTCACACAAATGCGAGAATTTATTCGCAATTCCCAACCTACTAGAGTTCGGGGTTCGCAATTGCGAACCCTGGTCGCAATTCCCATAACTGCAACCTGCAAATTTTTATACTTAGCCAAAAATCTACCATTTTTCACATCTTTTCAAAACACAAACTCCCTAGGACAATTTTTCAAGAACAACTCTTTTTCCAAATCAATTGTAGTCAATTTTATCTCCTTTACTTCAATCATTTACATCTTTTAACATGATTTCAACTCAAAATCAATGATTTTCATAGGGTAAATTGGGTGTTTTGGGTAGAACCTAGGTTTTTCAAAAATTAGGAATTTGGACCTCGATTTGAGGTCTGATTTCAAAATAATTTATATATTTGAGTTCGTGGGGGAATGGGTAATCGGGTTTTAGTTCGAACCTCAGGTTTTGATCATGTGGGCCCGGGGTGATTTTTAACTTTTGGGTAAACTTTTGGAAAATTCATTTTCATGCATTGGAATTGATTCATTTAACGTTTATTGATGTAATTAAGTAACTCGTGGCTAGATACGAGTGGATTGGTGGTGGAATAAAGGGGTAAAGAGATAGTTGAGACGTGAATTATGTTCGTGGCAACGAGGTATGTGTTTGGTCTAACCTTAGCTTGAGGGATTAGGAGTCGAGTCCTATTTGCTATGTGGTAATTGTTGAGTACGACGTAAAGGCATGGTGATGAGTATCTATACGTTGGTTTCTAGCATGCCCGTGAGTCTCTTAATGTGATTTTCATGACTTCGTTGTATTATTCATATCTTGGTGATGATATATATTGTTTGGCACAGTTCATGGAATTAATTGTGATATTTGATCATTGAGGAGCGTTGGCTCAAGTTGTATAACGAATTGTGAAAGTATAAGTGGTAATTGAACCCTTTTTGAGCATTGGCTCGAGTTGTGAAGTGAATTGTGAAACAAAGGTGAAAAAGAGAATAGAATCACTATATTGACTCCCTTGCTGAGATATCGTTATTGTTGTTTGGTGTTGTACCTTGTGGGAACTTGTTGTTGAATTATTGTTCCTTTGCCGAAACTTGTTGTTGAATTATTGTTCCCTTGCCAAGATTCTTATTGCAAGTTCATTCATTTCCTTGCCTTATAGTTTGTGATTATTGTTTTGGAAAAGACGAGAGTTAAAGCACGAAGGATGATACCGTACATTATTTTGGTAAGAATGTGTTAAAGCACGAAGGGTGATGCCGTATATGATTTGTAAGGAAAGAGTGTAAAGCAAGAAGGGTGATGATGTGACGTACGATGTACCATTCCGTGCTGATTATATTGATTATATGGTGAGGACGAGAGTAAAAGCATGAAGGGTGATGTCGTGCACATTTTCATTACTTGATTGTTTGGTGAGGACGAGAGTAAAATTACGAAGGGTGATGTCGTGCACTTATTGATTTCAGATCTTTTGTTGATATTTGAGATATGTTGTTTTCTTCCATTTCCGTTGTATTTCTATTCTAAATTGATGTTTCCCCGCAACATGTTATCCCTCCCATACTTTACTGTTTTATACTTTTCTTCCTTTTTCCGCTTTTATAGTTGAATTGCACAGGATTATTTAGTAGTCTGGTCCTAGACTCGTCACTATTTCACCGAGGTTAGGTTATGCACTTACCAGAATATGGGGTCAGTTGTGCTGATGCTACACTCTACACTCTTTTGTGCAGATCCCAGTACTACAAACTTTGGACTGTAGATTGGGTGGCTACCTTAAGTCCACGCGGAGTTCCAAGGTACACCTGCTGGCGTCCGCAAGCCCTGGCGTCTCCTTCTATCCCTTTATTCCTGTTTCATTTCCTTAATTCAGAAATAGTGTATCGTTTATTGTTTTCAGACTTTGTATATAGTATTATCATTTGTGAAACTGTGACACCAGTTCTGGGTAGTTGAGGCTTAAACAGTTGTTTGGGATTCATGTTCAGTTATTCTATTACTTCTCTTCCGCTTATTCTATATTTTTCCATTGTTTTCACATTATTGTTTTTAATTGTTAAAAAGTAGAAAATTGGTAAAAAGTAAATTTGTTAAATATTCGGCTTCCCTCGCTCACATTAGTCGGTGCCATCACGACTCCCAGGGGTGGAAAATCCGGATCGTGACACTAAAACATGGGGCGTAAGTCCCACGGATCTTTAAATTTTACTAATTTCAAGTATTTTAAGATAATATAAAAAATAATTATAAAAATTACATTACAATCACAAAATTATAACAAATAATTTATTTAAAATATTCATAAATTTTAATTCAACTATGAATAATATAAAAAGTATGTGACATATCATAATATGCAAATTAGCGTCGTTACAACCCATACATCAAAAGTAATGTATTCGTTGTGAAATCTTATATGTATCTCTTAACGAGTAATGAATCTTGAAAGAACTTCGATATCATAATTTGATTTTTTTAAATACTCCTTTTATTTAATATGCTTTCCATTTAAAAGAGAATTTATTTAAACATATAATTCATAATTTAAATATAATTCTTTAGCATCATTTATTTTTAAGTTTAGACAAGTTAATAAAGTGACACATAATTCACCATACTATATCATGATAATTTATTATTTTTAAATAGTTACTAGCTAATACTGACCTATTAAAATAATAAGTATTGTATTTCGTAAACATGATAAATAATATTTAGGAAAATAATTATAAAAAAATTATGGACAAATATAATAAAGACATAACAAAAGTTAATAAATAAATACTTTTAAATGAAAGATTTATTTAAAATTTATTGTCATATCAATCTTAGTGGATAACGTGTAGTAATTTTTATTTTTATTATCACATAAAATGCTCTCAACTTAACAATTTATGATTAAGAAAAAAGTAATTTTGAATAGTTAACAATTTATTAAGAAAATTTGAGGATTTACAAGGTTAGTTACACACAATTGCATAAATTTTTGTTACGCGAGTCTAGTACGTTGGGCATTAGGAGTGTCCGGGGCGTAAGTCGCGACGGCCGAGGAGTAAGTCTCACGGAACTAAGCTCACACATAAACTCAGGGGTGTTTGTAAGCACGTGATTTTTTTCCTATATGAGAAATATTCCCAAAAATTCAAAATTAAATAGTTTTGTGTTGTTCGCAATTTTATGAATTTTTGTGTTATTTTTCTTTTATTGTTTGCACTTGTGTGTGCGTTTTTATTTGTTTAAATTAATAAAAATACAAAAAATAATGTTGCATTTGCATTTAGGGTTTATTAGGAGTAATTAAATTTGTCTTACAGAAATAAAAAAATCACAAAAATAATGTACTTTGCATTTTTAGCATTTAATATCCAAATTATGTGATTTTATTTTTAGTTGGTGTTTAATTTTGTGTGGTAATTATTATAAAGAGTTAATTAGTATTTTAAGTTAATTTTGAGTTTATGATTTAATCTAGGATTGATGGTTTTATTAATTAGAAATTAAGGAAATGGAAAATGAGATGAAAGTCGGACTGGGCCGTGTTATTTTAACCAAAACCAGGCCCAAATTTTGTGCCTAACCCAGTCCAGCTGACCAGGCCTCATAGACGTCCAAACGACGTCGTTTTTGTCACACCCAATCTGGGCCGTTGGATCTCACCTATCCAACGGTCGAGATCGTCCCTCCTGTAACCCATATCCAAACCCCTTCCTTCGAATCACACCAGAGCTCTTCGAATATCGATTTGAAACCAAGAACCCTAGCGCCGCCACAAGGTCCCTTAGTGGCAGCGCCAACCCTAAACCTTCCCAAATCAACACCAGTTAACCTCTAGACTACCCTCGTCCCAAATCCCATGAGGTTTCAGCTCGAATCGAGCTAGAAGTTGTCAAATGCTAAACCTACTGGACGAGACCTAAGAGCCAAAAGAATTTGAGGTCGTAATCGACCTTAGTCAAGTGTTATCAATCGAGAACACTCGATTAAGGTCCATTTTGGCTTCAGAACTCAAGTCGGAATTTCAATTGGGGAGGATGGGAGTTAGCCCGTAATTTTAAGGTATTTTCTTTCTCTTTCTTTTTTATTTTTGTTGTTGTTTATCTGTTAAGCCTCGTTATATCTCATCATCTTTTATTCATTTCTCTCTTCTCCTTCGGACCTTTTTTTTGGTCCAGCTTTCTCTGTCGATTGGAATATGTTATATAGATTGTTGAGTCAATTAATTAGTTTCGTCACTTAGTCCGTTCATGTTTATGGTTTAGTTTTGTTCTCCGAATTAGTTGATGATTAGTTGTTTCATGTATTACCACCTTCAGGGTAACTCCATTCTATTTCTGATCAATTTAGAAAATGTAGCTGTTTCCAAGTTAGCTATTCCCATATATGTGTGTATATCAATTTTTAATAGTCCAATTCGATCATTGTCCTGAATCAGTGTTCTCATTTTTAATGCCATTTAATCTAATTTGAATTCTAGCTTGAACTGTTTGATTGAACCTGATAAGTTGTATTGGTTATAGCTGCTGTAGATTCAATTAGGTGTTTAATCAGGAATTAGTTGGGGTTAATTGGTGTTCAGTTTATTTGGTTAGGGAATCAGTTGTAGCTGTAGATTGAAAGGGGTTGGGGAATGATAGTACTTTCAGTTAGTTTCAGGGGTAATTTGGGATTTGAAACTTGAAATGAATTAGTGGACTGTCAAGAGGTATTAAAATAAGACATTTATTTAGTAATAGTGGGGAACAAGACATTTGGTATGGGTTAAGTGTTAAGAGAAGGTAATTAAAAATGTGGTGCCCATAACTTTTAATTAAAAAATGGCACAAGACACATAGTAATGGGCTGTGTCAGGGAATATCATGGGCAAAGAATGGTCTTGATATTTGTTTAAGTGTCTCAAAGGGGCTGATAAGGGCTGGGGGTTAGCATATAAATAGGGGAACTTAGGACAGAAGAAGGGGCTCTTTTTTGAATCCGTGGAGGTGAAATACTTTGAGAGCTAAGAACAGGCTAAAAACTAGAGAGTCAGTCAGTTCTTAAGGATCAGTTTTGAGAGTGTTTAAGCTTGAAAAGAATAGAGAGAAGTATTGAGAAGTCTCATTGTGTCACTGAAATTCTTTTCCTGCTTCAGTGATTTCATTTCCGTAATTCAAGTACACTAGACTGATTTTGAGTGGCTTTGAGTCATGCTGAATTGGTTTCTGATTGAACTTTAGCTTGTTGAAAGTTTTAAGTGGTTCTGGATGTTTCTTTGAGTTCATCTGGTTTGTCTTGGTATTGCTGTGGTTCAATCTTGTGGGTTTTGTTTGGTTTTTTGGGTCATTGAATCACTCCTGGGTTGAACTTGCTGTGTTGGTTGTTGTTATTATTGCCGTGTGTTGCTAGGATTACTGGTACTGCTGTTCTGCTGATCTTCCTCTTCTTTTGCTTCCTATACCAGGTACACTTTCGGGTCACACTGTGATGTAGCTATAAAAGTGAAAGAAATGCTCGAGTAGTTAAATACTTAGTGTATCTGTAATTTAGTAGATAAGTAATAAGTAATTGTATAATCTATTTTTGTAATTCAATGAAGTATGTGGATTGTGGATTTTGCATCTGATAATGACTGTATTGGACCAGAAATATTGCTTTCTTAGTTGTAAATTTAGTAATTTAATACTAATTTCAGTAGCATGGACTTAGAAATCAAACTTCCAAGTTAACTGTACTTTCTCGAATAAGTTAAGCATGCCCATTATTTTCTAGCTAAATAATTGGAATAAGATGAAGATAGCACGAGTTTTTTTTTATTTTTCTGCCTGTTGAAACTCGTTAGTTCCCTAGTTATAAAAGTTTCAATATTGTCAGCAATAGGTAGATAATAATTGTAGGCAACCCATTCGCTCAAAATTTGAAATATTGTGTTTAGCTTCATCATGTAATGCAATTGGCGATAATCTGTGTATGCTAAATCGAACTCGAATCTGTTTCTGCGAGTTGAACATTGAACTAGGCCCAATATTGGAATAAGATGGCCCAGATCCTATTTAATACTACATGCGTTGGACCTAGGCCCACGTTGGCAAACGGACTGCCCATATGGCACCTATTTTCTGATGTAACAAACCGTGTTCGAAACCTGACTATAACAACTCGTAAGCATGTAAATAAATTAGGACCTTTTCTTTCATTCTAGAGATGGACGAAAAATAGAAGAATGAAATCACTTTAGGATGATCATTTTAAAATAAACGAGACGAGCCTCGCCAAATAAAACGCACAAATTGCGGGGCCCTTATAAATGTATATATTAAAATACTTAGCTTTCGGGACGGGCTGTCTAGCGAATTTCACGGCCATCCCCAAAATAATAAGACGTTAGTCTCTTTAGGCACGTCTTTAATAATTTTACATTCCTAAATTCGGGTGTTCATTTCATGCGACCCAAATCCAAATCTCAAAACGTTGAATAAAAATGTGTCGAGGATCCGGGTGCATTTCATGTGACGTGATCCAAAAATATATTTTAAACGACGTTCAATTCCTTAAAAATAATTAAAAGCGGTTAAAGGTTAAAATTTGCACATAAGTTCAAGCATGTTATAAATCAGATAAATAAGCCAAATATGACAGTTGAGCGACCTTGCTAGAACCACGGAACTCGGGAATGCCTAACACCTACTCCTGGGTTAACAGAATTCCTTATCCGGACTTCTGGTTCGCGGACTGTTAAATAGAGTCAAACCTTTCCTCGATTCGGGATTCAACCGGTGACTTGGGACACCATAAATCTCCCAAGTGGTGACTCCGAATCTCCTAATAAATGAATTCCGTCTCGATTGTCCTTTAATTGGAAAAACTCCCTTTACCACATCCCTTCGCAGGGTGCGGTAGCGTAAAAAGGATGTGTGACAGCGTTTTATGAGTGCCCCGCCCTAGGGCGAGTCCCGGGTAAGTCTCAATTCTGCCTTTTAAAACAGAGAACGGAACTATGAATTACTTTTGATGGTTGGGGTTCTTATGTGTTATTTTCATACCATAATTATCTAATTGCTGGAAATCTATGTTGCATTTGACAAAATAAATTTGATACCTCGCCCTTTATGAACATCATGAACTATCAAATCAGCACATATATTTGTAACTACAACGACTAAGGCTTGGTTCGAAATGTTTTTATCTTATTAATCAGATTATTTTTTGCTAACTTATTTTTATGGCCAGAACATTAATGTCCGTCTAATTAACACAAAAAAATCATTCACAACTGTGACGACCCAAAGGGGTCATCACTTATTTTTTTACTCATTCTGTACTTCCGAGGCCTCGAAAACCTTATCTGGGGTTGCCTCGATTTGCATGCACAGTTCGGACACGTAGCTGGAAGGATTAGATATGAATTCTGTGAGAAAAATGCTAAATTTTGATATTAAGTTGAATAAATTTGACTCCGGTCAACTTTTTAGGTTAAAAAATATAGGACTTGGCGTATGCCCGGAATCGAATTACGAGGTCCCAAGTCTGAGAAGTGAATTTTTGTGCGAAATTATTTTCTGGAAATAATTAAGGAAATTGGAAATGACATTTGATTAAAAGACTATGGTATCGGGCCCGTATTTTGGTTCCGGCGTCCGGTACAAGTCTTATATATGGTTTAAGCGCTTTCTGTAAAGTTTGGTTGAAAACGGACGTCGTTTGACGTGTTTTGGACTTAAATGGAAATATGATATTTTATGAAGAAATTGAAAGAAATCATGAGTTTTGAGGCTTGATTCGATGTCTATGATATTAATTTGGCGATTTGATCGCGCGAGTAAATCCGTAGGATATTTTTGAGATTATGTGCATGTTTAGTTTGGAGCCCCGAGGGCTCGGGTGAGTTTTGGATAGGTGTCGGAGTGTTTTTTTAACCTTGGAAAAATTGCAGCTATAACTGACTTGCAGGCTTCACAATTGCGAAGCCTAGCTCGCAAATGCGAGCTCGCAATTGTGAAGGTTCAGCTCGCAAATGCGAGAATGTGCCAGGCCTGAAGTTATTCCAAATGCGATATAGAACCTCGCAATGTGAAGGGTCGGGTTTCGCAAATGCGACCTTATGGTTCGCAAATGCGAACCTCCCAGTTTCCCTCATAGTTCGCAAATGCGAACAAATATCTCGCAATTCCCAAACTTGGCCGGGGTTCGCAATTGCGAACCCCAGTTCGCAAATGCGACATCAGAGACCCAGCAATTTCATACTTAGTTGATTTTCCACCATTTTTCACCATTCTTTCAAGACCCAAACCCCATAGGCGATTTTTCAAGGACAAAACTTCTTCCAAATCATTTGTAAGTCAATTTTTACTTAATTCCTTCAATCATTTACATCATTTAACATGTTTTCAACTTAAAATCAATGAATTTTATGGGTGAAATTGGGGGTTTGGGGTAGAACCTAGGTTTTTCTAAAATTGGGAATTTGGACCTCAATTTGAGGCCCGATTTCAAAATAAATTATATATTTAGGTTCGTGGGGGAATGGATAATCGGATTTTGGTTCAAACCTCGGGTTTTGACCACATTGGCCTGAGGGGCATTTTGATCATTTTACCTAAATTTGCATCTTAGATGTAAATTAAATAGTAGAATTATTTGCTTGAGATATTATTTACGAGATGTAATTGAAATGAATATATTTGAGCCATTTGGAGTCGGATACTCGTGGCAAAAGAGTGATTTCAAGTTGATTTTTGGAGCCGGTTGAGGTAAGTGGCTTGTCTAACCTTGTGTGGGGGACCTTTTCCCTTAGGATATGATATTTGTTAATTGAAATGCCTTGTGTCTGAGGAGACGAGCGCGTACTTGAGCTAATTGTTGAAAATTCGATTTTTACTTAAGATATTGAGATTGAGTTTTCTTTCAAATTTGCTTTATTCTACTTGCAATTATAACATGGGTTAGATTAGAAAAGCATGTTTGGTTGATTAAAATTGCCTATTTGCTTAAGTTGCCTGGACTGCACTACGTGAAGCATGTTAGGTTAGTACTACCTGTTGCTTGTATTTGTTCTTCATTTCTGAATATCTTCTGGTTGTGGTTGCGCATTTACATTGGGACTACGGATGTGGAATTTCGGTAGCTCCCCCTTGTTTGTTTACTTTGGGACTGCGGGTTAGATTCCCGATAGATACCCCTGTATATTTACTTTGGAACTACGGGTTCAATTTCCGATAGATCCCCATGTACATTTACTTTGGGACTGCGGGTTCGATTCCCGATAGATCCCTCTGCACATTTACTTTGGGACTGCGGGTTAGATTCCCGATAGATCCCCCTGCATATTTACTTTGGGACTGCGGGTTCAATTTCCGATAGATCCCCATGTACATTTACTTTGGGACTGTGGGTTAGATTCCCGATAGATCCCCCTGTATATTTACTTTGGGACTGCGAGTTCAATTTCCGATAGATCCCCCTGTACATTTACTTTGGGACTGCAGGTTCGATTCCCGATAGACCCCTCTCCACATTTACTTTGGGACTGCGGAGTAGATTCCCGATAGATCCCCCTGCACATTGGTAGTTGGACTACGGGACAGTATCCCGGGAGATCTTTCGGATATACTCATATGGTGGACTATGGGACGGTATCCCGGGAGCTCCTCGAACAATTGATGAAAAGGACTACAGCATGGTATCCTGGGAAATCTTCGTTGTTGGTACTGATATCGAGCTGTTTCACTCTGTGATACTTTATTCTCTGCGTGCTATTGTGGCTTCGTATAACTTTTATTACTTCATAATTTTATTAGCTATTTCTATTTATTTTTATACTGTTGCAAGGTTTATTATTATATTTCATCTCAGTAGGGCCCTGACCTTTCTCGTCACTACCCAACCGAGATTAGGCTTGGCACTTACTGAGTACCGCTGTGGTGTACTCATGCCCTTCCTGCGCATGTTTTTCATGTGCAGATTTAGGTACCTCCTCTCAGGCGCACTATCCTCGAGGCGGAGAGATCTAGCGTATACTTCGAGGTATATCTGTCGCGTTCGCAGACTAAGAGTCTCTATCTTAATCCAGCTTTAGTAGATAGTCTATCCTTTTCTTACAGTTGTTTAGACATTCTGGAATTAGAGCAGTGTATTACCTTTCTATTAGCATGTGTTTCCCGTGAGTTTCCAGGTTTTGGGATAATATTGTAGACTTTCGCGTTTGAGTTGTATATTCCAAGTGGCACTTATGTACAGTTTTCCTTCTATTTTTGCTTAGATTAATTAATTATTTTCCACCAGTTATATTATTTCCGCATTGTTAGGCTTACCTAGCCGTAGGGACTAGTTGTCATCACGACATGTTCACGGAGGGCGAACTGGGGTCATGACAATAACTAAGCAAAATTTTTACGGGGCACCCTATGTGGTCACCCTTATTTAACTTGTGGTAACCCTTATTTAACTTGTATCCATTTTAGAAAAAAAAGGTTTAATTAGTACTTAAAGTACAAACAACTTCAAGTTTTTTCCTCCTCCTCTGTCTTCTTCTTCTTCTTCTTCTTCTTCTTCTTCTTCTTCTTCTTCTTCTTCTTCTTCTTCTTCTTAGTTGCTGGAAAAATAAAGGTGACGGTGGATTTACATGGTGTTTTTAGCAGATTTTAAGATAGTTATGGTGTTTTACAGTAGCGAGCTGTTGTGGCGATCCTTTCTTTGCTATTGCTTAGGAGTTCTTCTTCTTCTTGTTCTTTTTAATTCAAAATGAATTTGTTAGATTTGTTGTTGTTTTGACAAATTGATGAGTGTGATTTGTTCTTTATCATATTTGAAGGTTACATATGGGGTGAAATTGGTTGATAACAAGTGGCAAAATGGCGAGATAACACATGGAAAGCGAATAACTCGCACCGTGTACAAAGGGTGTAACCGGTACGGGATGGATCCCGAAAGGGAACATAGCTGATAATAGAGATTCAAAGATTTAACATTGGATAACGTTTAATGAGCAACCGTTACGGAGAATATCTGTATTCATAGTCGGCCGTTATGCACCCATCAAATTTTTATTCTCATTCAAAAGGAGCTTGATTTTAAAATATTATACCCCTAGGTAGAGCCTATAAATAGCAAGATTAGCAACTAAGGGACGAAAAAGATTGAACACACAAAAGTTGTATTTTATTCTCTTATCGCATTGAACTGAAACACTTGAAAAAAATTTGCTCTTGTCGTGGGAAAGGCTTAGTCCTTGGTCACGCTTGATAGCTTCTTCAATTTTATTCGTTAATTCAATTTCTGTTCATATTTCCTTATTGTTTTCTAGATCAAATCGATTTACTTGTCTATAAATCACGCTATAAATTCAACTGTATCATTTTACGGGTAAATAGGTTATGTTTCAAATTGGAGCTTATTTGGAATATATTTAGGTGTTGAATCGCTGTTGGATTGTTAAACTTCGAGAAATAAGTTTTTTTTATGGATAATTTACACTTCAGACCTATTTGGTCTTAAGTTCTTGCAATGATTGGTTGCACTTCAGGCCTATGTGGCTTAAGGTGTATCTAATTATTCACTTAAGACCTATTTAGCCTTAAGTGCAACTTATGTAATTTTTGCACTTTAGACTTAATTGGTCTTAAGTGCATCACACTTTAGACTATTTTTCTTTTTTTTTGTCAACTTCTGACCCGATAAGTCTGAAGATGATCCTAAAGTGGATAGACTTGTAAATTTTTGAGCAAAATGGTTATAATTTCAATGATGACTCAAAAACTGGTATAAATACAAATCCCCGAAAACTTTATCATCAGATGAAATTGTAGAAACCCAAAATAAAACATGTTTTTATTGGGCTAATTTTAGTTGGCGATAATGGAGTGGAAATGACACAAAGTAGCCACTTTTAAGCACGTTTAACGGAGAAATTCAAAAATAGCCAAATTTATCACTGGTCGTTGAAAAATAGCCAAGTGTCAAAAGTCATCGAAATTTAGCCACTTTTTATGTAAAGATAAATCTGAGCGAAAACACTGTTCAAAATCCGAAAAATACGCCCGCAAATTTTACGGGAGTTCCAGCATAAGTATGCTTGAACTCCCGTATATTTTACGGGAGTTCCAGGATAACTATGCTGGAACTACCGTAAATTTTACGGGAGTTCAAGCATAATTATGCTAGAACTCCCGCATATTTTACGGGAGTTCCAGCAAGTATAAATGTCCAGTATAATATACTGGAGTTTGGAGCACTGGTGCTCCAGTCTTCCGCAAATTTTACAGGAGTTAGCAAAGTATACCGGTCCAGCATAATATAATGGAGTTCGTACAGAAATGCACCAGAACTCCCGTAAATTATACGGGACCGGTCCCTGTTGCAGCAAAATAGTGATTATTTTTCATTGACTTCGTAAACGCTGGCTATTTTTGATTGACCAGCGTGAAAACTGGCTATACCATGATATTATGTCTTGGTTAAAACATATTCTAAGTTTATAAAGTATTTAAAAATTAGCCAATGTCGCTCAAAATTCACGACACAACGTCTTAGAGTTTAAACCTCAAAGTTCAAACTTCAGGACATTGTGTTATAGAGTTTAAACCTCAAAGTTTAAAACTTCAGAACATCGTGTCTTAAAGTTCGCAAATTGTGTCCAGAAGTTCGAATCATATATTCAGAAGTTCGAATCTTATGTCCAGTAGTTCAGAAATCCAGGACACTTAGTCCTGAATTTTAAATTAGCAGCTCAAAAATTCAGGACACTAAGTCTTGAATTTCCAAATTCAAGATACTAATTCTGCAGTTTTGATGTATTGGCTAATCTTTAAATTTTATTGTTGATTATGAATATATTTTATACAGCGGGTTTATATGTCTGCACTTCGCCCGATAATGGGATTGACCTATAAAGATGGCTCATATCTTCCTGCAGTTCATCTTTGGGCAATTGACAACGAGACTTGTTTAGCCCATCTTTGTGGTTAAAAATCTTCAAGAATATTCATTTTTTTGTTGTTTACTCTTGAGAAGAACGTTAAAATTAGAGGGTATGTGCATTCAATAGCCACTTTTGGTGCAGTTGTTTAAGAGATTTTATATTTACAATGTATTTAAAATTTAATCAAATACGGAAAACACCTCTAACATTTCTTCTGTCTGCATTTTCTTCTTCATTCTTCTTTCCTTCAAATTTGAAAACAAGCAACTCAAACTTCAAAACATTGAACTTTCTCAATCGAAACGGAAAAACTACGGTTGAAATTTTCAACAAGAAAAAAACATAACAAAGTGACGAAAATTAAGGGAAACGAAGAAAGAAATCAATACTTAACTTGGAGATGGAGGTTAATGAAAAGTTTGATATTGCTGGAGAAAGGTGATGAAAGTAGAATAGGAGCATGTTATGATTTTAATAAGATAAACTTGAGGCCACTGGCCTAATGAAAGCGGAGGGTCTTTCGAAAACAACTTCTCTACTCCTTTGGGGTAGGGATAAGGTCTGCTTACACACTATCCTCCCCAGACTTCACTAGTAGGATTTTACTGTGTTGTTGATATTGTAACAGGCTAACAGTTACTTCTAACAAGCTGACGAAGTTTAAATTGACACACAAAAAATCAGGCTAGTGGCTTCAAGTTTGCCTTTATTCTTACCACCTTTGATCTCCATTACAACATTAACTCTTAATTAAGTTTGGCCGATCGGTCGTTTTGCATTATAGATCCTTGTCCCCCTAATTAAAACTCCACGTATATGCTTTTTTTTTTAATGACTTGCTGAGATGGTTTGTTCGGATTTGGAAGGATTCGGGTTGAAATCGGAACACTTAGTTCCTTAATAGTGGCCTAAGATGACAAAGTTTGACTTGAGTCACTATTTTGATTAAACGGCCTTAAAACAAGGATTTAATGGTTCTAATAGGTTCGGATCATAATTTTGGACTTGAACGTGTATTCGGATCGAGTTTCGGGTGATCCTGGAGCATTTCAGCGCTTAATGTTGAAAGTTGGCGCATTGAAGGTTTTCAAGTTCTTTAAATTTGATTTGAAGTATATTTTGATGTTATCAGGATGCGTTTGAGATTTTGAGCCTAGGAATATGTTTGTATGGTAATTTATGACTTGTACGCAAAATTTAGCATAATTCCGAGTTGTCTAAGTATGATTTGACGTGTCCGAAGCTAGTTGAAGAAGTTTGAAGTTCATAAGTTGATCACTTTGGTTTTGGAGTGAAATTCTTAGCTTCGATGTTGTTTTATATGTTCCGAGACTTCGAGCAGGTCCGTATTATGTTTATGGACTTATTGCTGTATTTGGATAGAGTTCCGGGTGGCTCGGGTGTGTTTTGGACTGCCAGGAGCAAAGTCAAAATTGTAGAAATTTGATGTTCTGGTTTCCTTCTTCGCGAACGCGGAGAAGGCCTTACATTCCCCATGAAGGAAAGGGGTTGGGTGACATTTTGCTCTACGCGTTCGCGAGATGGGACTCGCGTTCACCATGCTCTGGGCCACTCGCCTTCGCCTTCGCCTTCGCCTTCGCATTCACATTCGCGAAGTATGAGGCTAGTTGGGGAGGGGTCAGGCAATATCCTTCGCATTCACGGTGGAGCCATCGTGTTCGCGGTGGGGCCACCGCACTCACGATTGGTAGGTAAGATAAGCCTTCGCGTTTGTGAGTCTTGTCTCACATCTGCGAAGGGCATTTTTCTAGGCGATGGCGGCTTTGCCTTCACGATTGCTAGTGAGCTTGTGCGATCGCAGAGAAGGGTCAACTAGGCAGAAAATATTTTAAAGTCGGGACTGAGGGTTATTTATCCCTTTACCTCATTGTGTTGGCCGAATTTGGAACTTCTTGGAAGGGGGTTTTCATCAAGCACTATAATGTTAGTAATTTCTACTTAATATATGTTAAATACATAGATTATGGGTTGATTTTAACATGTAAAATGTGAAAAAATTAGGAGTTTATTTGAAAACTTAGGTTTTAGTTAAAATGGGATTAAACCAGAAAAATAATTAAAGAATTGAGTAAAAATTATATATTTGTGTTCAAGAGGTTATGGGTAACATTTATTTTAAGAAAATCTTTGGAATCCAGGCACGTGGACCCGAGGTGTTTTTAGGAATTTTTCAAATTGGGTTGAAAAATCACTTCAATAGTTAAATTATAAATATTTGAGCATATATCGATTTGTTTTTACAACCTTTGGCAAGTTTAGGATTTCTCGACACCGACTTGAGGTTTTTTTGTGTGATTTGTGGGCCGAAAAGTGGACTTGAAAACGAGGTAAGTCTCTTGCCCAACCTTATAAGAGGGAATTGTCCTCGTAGGTATTTTAAATATTTATTTGCTAATAATTATGGGTGCTCATACGCACTATGTGATGGAAGTTTGTACGTAGCTAAAATAATGATTATGTCCGGGTAGATTTACGACTTTCCCATGCATTAATTGTATTATTTGAACACAACTTGTTAATTTAATTAGTTGAATTTATTAATTAAAAATGGACAAAGGATTTTAAGATACCGGGCTTCATTATATTGACTTTTGGCGGAATACTTGGTTGTTAGCTGAAATTATGCCTTCTTTGAGTACTATTTCTAGATAGTAGTCGTTGATCGGATCGATTCCTATGGATCCGGCCGAACGCCTCGACAGTATATTATATGCATCTATAGTTTGCGTCGGTCGACCCTCGGCAATCACATTATTATGGATCTGGTCGTACGACCTCGGCATAAACCGTGCATGATATTGTTAGGAGTCTGATTATACTTGATAATTCTTTCTTGATCTGAGACTTGAAAATTACTTGGTGGCTCTTATGTTTTAAATGCAAGCTTCAACTTGCCTTAGACTGTGCGGCGCAAGCCCAACCGCACTCTCAACCCTGCGATAACCCCTGCGAGGCGCGCTTCTACACGATCTAATTAAAGAGCTCGCCTCGCCTGCTCTAACGCGAGCCTCTGGGCTTGCTTCGCCTGCTGCATCATTTTCCCTCTGCTCAATTCGTTCTTTCTTCTTTCCTATTATTTTCGAGCATGATTTATACTTTAAATATTCACTTTGCTTTAATTTCATCTGTCACGATCCCAACCCCGATCGTGATGGCCCCAACACACTGCTAGGCAAGCCCAATCAATTAATAACCTTAACCATTTTTATCCAAATTCATGAATTAATTAACACTGATCAATAACTAAATCATAATACTGGAAATCTGAGATTGAGTTAAAACATGCGAAATCCCAACTATAAAACAACTACACAGCCCAAAGAATCCGGTGTCATGAGTCTGAGCCTATAATACATGAGTATCAACCTACTACATATCATTCTAAAGAAATGCGGAAATAAAACAATAAGATAGAAGAGAAGATCAGGACTGCGGACGTCATGCAGCTACCTTGATACTATCGGATATGCTACTCGGCAGAGAAGTCCTCACTCAGCCTTAGATGTACCTGGATATGCACGCAAGGTGCAAGGAGTAATGTGAGTACTCCGACCCAGTGAGTAATAAACATAAATAAAGTCTGAGAATAAGAAATCCTGAATAGGCATAAAGTAATCTATAATTGCAGCAATTTAAACCAAGTAGTATAAAGTCCATAAACCAATAAAAAAAATTAAGGAAATACTGCAACAGATAAGTAAGTAATTGACAGTCAAATATGAAATGCAACACATAGTCCGATACTCTCTAGTACCCGTTGTGGCGTTCAGCCCGCTCTATTTATTTATCGTCGACGGCGCTCACTGAGGATGTACAGACTCCGGGAGGGGCCCCTTATGGCCCAAGCGCAATAATAAGCCATCTCGTGGCATCAACTAGGCCCTCGGCCTCATATCAATATCAATATAATACCGCAGCGGCGCGCAGCCCGATTCGATACTCAGTCCAGAATTACATAAGCCCCTCGGGCACAATAATATATAAATATTCAGCCCAAACTTCATTAGAAATATTATTTAAGTTTCAAGTTTGAGAAAAATTGGCTGAGTTTGCAAAATAGTATTAAATACTAGGACTGAGTTCAATAATATGTAAAAATGGTAAGGAACCGGTAATAGCAATCCCTGAAGGATTCAATCAATTGGCACGAAGCCCAAAGATGACAATCAGCTCAAATCATAATGATAACAGGTGATATTCAGTCAAATACGCAGCAAATTCATCTATCGGGACGGACCAAGTCACAATCCCCAACGGTGCTCTACCCCACGCTCGCTATCCGGCGTGCAAGTCACCTCAATATAGCACTACGATGGGCAAATCCGGGGTTTCAAACCCTCAGGACATCATTTACATCTATTACTCACCTCAAGCCGGCCAAAATCCTAGCTCGCTATGCCCTTGCCTCTCAAATTGACCTCCTCGCGCGTCGAATCTGATCAAAACCATAACGAATACGTCACAATATGCCAATGGAACAATACCCAATCGAAAACAATCGAAAAATAGCAAAAATCTTGAAATTAGCAAAACCCGAGCCCCGGGCCCACTTTTCAAAACTCAGAAATTTTTACATCAACGGGTTCCTTATCTCGCCACGAGTCCATACATACCAAAAACTCCCAAATCCGAACTCAAATGACCCATCAAGACCCAATTTGAAATATCAAAACTCAAGCCCTAGTTCTTCCCCTTTTTGCTAAGTTTTCATAATTTTCTACGTTGATTCTACAATTAAATCATGTTTTTAGATCATGGGACTCACCTCCAATCAATCCCAGTCGAAACCCTCTTCAATTCCCATCCAAAAGCTCTCAAGGATGCTCAACAATGGTGAAAATATGACTTAGCTCGCGGATGAAATATTATTCAAACCCTTCTGTCCAGGCTTCTTTTCCTCTATGCGATCACAGCCCCAGGCTTACGATCGCAATGCACAAAAATTCCAGCTCCAAATTTAACACTATGCGATCGCATACAGACCCCTGCAATCGCAATTCATAAACTCCTGAGCCTATGTGATCGCAAACTTAAACACGCGTTCGCATTGAACAAAT
This sequence comes from Nicotiana glauca, assembly GCA_026770625.1. Lineage (NCBI taxonomy): Eukaryota > Viridiplantae > Streptophyta > Magnoliopsida > Solanales > Solanaceae > Nicotiana > Nicotiana glauca. The sequence goes on from MU784653.1 coordinate 78,895, forward strand.
TTCCATTCAAGCCCCTAGGTCCACTTAACACTATGCGATCGCAACCCTTACTATGCGATCGCATTGAACAACCAAACACGCCATCAAAATCCTTCTGTGTGATCGCAATACACCCTCTGCGATCACATAGAGCAAAATGCTCTGCAACAGCTGATGCCTTTTTCTACAACTTTTCACAGTCCAAAACTCCCCGCTAGCCATCCGAAATCACCCCGAGGCCCCCGGGACCTCAACCAAAAGCGCCAACACATCCTAAAACATCACCCAAACTTGTTCCAATCCTCAAAACATCTCAAACAACACCAAAACCATCAATTCACATCGGGTTCAAGCCTAAATTCTTCTAAAACTTCCAAAACACGTATTTGATCAAAACCCCAACCAAATCACCTCCGAATGACCTGAAATTTTGCACACACATCCCAAATCACACAACGAAACTACAACAACTCTCGGAATTCCATTCCGACCATCGGATCAAAATCTCACCTATCAACCGGAATTCGCCAAAATACTAACTTCGCCAATTCAAGCCTAATTCTATGCCGGACCTCCAAAATCACTTTCGATCACACTCCTAAGTCACAAATCATCCCCCGAAGCTAACCGAATCATCAGAATTCATATCCGAGCCCTCTAACACTTAAGTTAACATCCGGTTGACTTTTTCAAACTAAGCCTTCCTTAAAGAGACTAAGTATCTCATTTCCTTCAAAAATCAATCCAAGCCAACTCGACCACACAAGACGCTGATAATGAAGCATAAAGAAGCAGAAAATGGGAGAAACGGAGTGGTAACCCATGATACGACGGGTCGGGTCGTCACATCCTTCCCAACTTAAACAAATGCTCATCCTTAAGCGTACCCAGAGTTGTTCTAGAAGCCAACCAATAGCGGAATAACTTTACCATGAATATACCCGGGGTGATCCCATGTCACCCTATCTCATATAGGTCAGACAACACCTTTTAACTAAAATTACACAATCCAATCTAGCCCATAAACCATAGAACCACATTTTCACTTCTGAAACCATCAATACGATCAAAACCTCACACCTACACTTTGAATAGACCCAAACTAGCTATAGTAACACATGCCTGCAACCTCAAGTGCAATTATCCGATATACCACGTAACTCAAACATATGTAGCGATAACTTCTATTCACAGCAGCTGCACAACACTCGAATACCGGTAGAAACCTATTATCAACTAAAGCCTTGTTCCAATACTCCCATATACTGCCAATGATAATGAAACACGTAGTAAACCCTAACCATCTCTCAGATCAATCATCCATAAGGTTACTTCTCCTTTGGCAAGGACCATAGCAAATTTCTTAACCGAACCTCGATATTTACCCATCAAACATGCTGAAATTGAATCCGTTTGTATTCATTACAGGCCCCCAACGATCTCATCTACTCCAACACAATTACTCTGGTGACATGACACACCAAAACAGGCTAAGGTCACAACTTGCGCAGTCCGCGCACCAATAAGCAACAATCCGAACATACTCACATCATGAAACTGACTCTAACGAAAGAGCCGCAAGCTCACCAATATCATCACATCACATGGCTGGGAATCTGTCCTACATCATAGAATAGAGCACACGAATCTATCCCGCAAGATCAAATCTCCACATAGCTACGCGGCAATGCATGATCCTATCCAAACACTGCTCCACCTGAAACACCTCAAGTCACTATGCTCGAAGGCGACAACCACGCACCATTTGATGTCTGGAACCAAAGCACATCATCATGCCCACGGTGAGACAAATAACATATACCACGCAACTCGATAGGTCATAACTGATACTCTGTTCACCGAGCAACACCCAATTACTCTGCCCGCTCGACTTCCACTATGAATTCCCAATAGAACCACACCACACGTGCCCATAACCAACAAATCATAACATCTCACAACATGGAAAAGCAACTCATAGATCTCCCCAAATCACCAACAAGCTCAATAACGATCAAATCAACCTATCACTCAACAATACAATTCGGGGCCAGCCAAGCCGACTCAAGCTAGAACACGCATCCACATTGTCTTGCCAACAAACTCATTATCAAGGAAACATGAAGCTTCTCCTTCCCTCTCTATAACTCTACCGGTGCTATACGATACGATACAAGGCACAAATCAATACCAAAATCCACAACCTTGCCTGGCGACATGTCCAGCCACAAGAAACACCTCCGAGAAGTCCTTCACCACCGAGACTGAATCAACATGAGGAGACTCAGCACTAACACTCGTCATAAAACCCAAAATAAGAAGGGCAATCCTTCCCAGCCGTCCGCTAGTCTTCAAAATATGAAAATCCCCAATATGACACAATCCGTCGAACATCACCACTCATTCCGTGGCATTTCCCGACATAGCCGACTGCGCTATCTTATCGCAATAGTCCAGAATAACATAACACAAAAACGTCCAGTCTACACCCCAATATCATATCCAAAATCTAACATACCAAGCAAGGAAATATCTACTCGGGCCTCCAAATCCCGGTAGTTGCTAAAAAAATGCTGACACACGCGATCTATAGCCACATCATAGCCTGTATATGAGAACTTCCATCTCCACACCAACACGGCACATGAATCATCATATCTGATCCCAATTTCGCCGTCCGAACACGTGCACACCTTTAATACCCAATCATTCCATGATAAATACTCTAAAATTATCTGTGCCACCAAGCAAACCCGAATACCACCAGTTGATCCCACCAGAAAGTGCCACAATACTATCGAAGTATCATCAGTTTAATCACATTACCCTTTTTTCTGAGACATACACTATCATCAAATCACTTCCAATTAGCAGTACTATTTCCTTGATTATCTGAGGCTACCCATTGCCTAAGAGTTTTATGAACTTCCTTTTAGAACTGAACTGTAACCTAGCACACGCCAGTCTCGATCCTCTACAACATACCACATATACCATACCATCCAAGGATAACATGAAAACCTTTATCTCCCTTCCGAGCCACAGACATCTATGCGCTCAAATAGTCAAGAATTTCCATTGATCCCATCTAGAAATAAAGTCACTACACATCCCATACTCCGCATGCCCATGGAAAATATACATCTCCAAACCGCAATAAAACCATCAAGAACTCTACGAATTCCCTATTGCACAAATCAGACCTGCCAAGACTGAATCCTTCTAACTCGACCAAGCTAAGCAAGCCATCAAAACCCAAGAGCATTGCTGCAAAATACTTGTAAGGGCTCATTACCTTGAACACGTACAAGGAGTTAATCATATCCTTACCATATCGGTTCGGTCTACTATCAAGCTATTCCATCCATCTAATTTCTTTTCTGATTCATTTTCCACCTGATATTCCCTTTTGCCGTAGCACCACAGTTCCTTAACCCAGGCTCACTACACGAGACCCAAGAACAAGACCACACTATCTAAGACCCATAAGCCATTGAATACTCTCCCAAATATTCCCAGAAATACCACATTCCAAAATACTTTACTCTGAAGAACTTTTTGCGAATCTAAATCCGTTACCTTTATTTTCCTGATACTGATACATAAAATCCCATAATTAACATAAAAATAACACAAGTCTTGACCTCTTCCAATGAAAACACAGTCTCTAACCACATGCACAACCTTAAGATACCCTATTGTTCCCTATAGAATCTTGAACACATGAGAACCATTCTCGAAAGTCATTCACTCTTATTCAAAATGCAAATTACCTGACCTAACGAACAGAACCACTCGTGCCTCATTGGCACTCCGATACCGAAAAATGAGATCCTCATCCCAATACAACCAAGCAACTTCCTGCTCTATGCACCGAGCATTCTTTGCCAATAACAACTCTAGACATTCCGTGATTCTCATACCCTATGAAGCATAATATAACCTTTTGCCAATATTTTCCTCTTCTCGAGCCATAGCTAATTTACTCGCACACCTTAAACTGGAACAACATAGCACCCAACAGTGCAATCAACTGCTCACAGCAGAATCCCCCACTTGGCTCGAAGCCATAGATCAAGATACACTCAATAACTCATAACACTTTTAATCTATTGATGCCACAATATCGTAGTGAGATTAAACTCAAATCATTTATAAGTTTTTGAAAACACAGATCATCTAGTACTGCAAATCTTCTACAAATCTCGCATTCATCCCCGTAACAGTTAAGCCCACTCTCTTGAGCGACCCAAAATTTTAAATTTCAACACGTACTTTTCACTTACACGTGAGATCTTCAACATACACATAAGGATCACACCACCTGCTTCGCCTCAATCTAACATTTTTGCATACCTTCTACCGGCATACACATTACATAGTCATTTAGTCTTCCTGGGTCTGAACTTATACCGACACATGAAATGCACTTCACTCCCTAACTAGGAGACACGAAACGAATCCTCACGCGCCCGTAACTCGGGCTACACATCAAATCACAATAGAAATCGAACAGTTAATAGTTCATCTATTATCCAGTAGACTTCCTCATCACTACCGATTCATATAGATACATCTCGCAGTATTAACATACTCATCACATAGCTAACCAACTGCCATTCCCTCTAATAAGGACAATACCGAACATATAAGTTCAAAACACTTGCTCACACAATCAGCACCTCGGTGCATAAGCCATAGGCAAAGATCCGGCCTCAAGTCTTTCAAACTGGCCCAACATCAGCTCACTAAGATCACATCTCGCTCCTCGATCGAGGAATCACCAGCCATCAAGGCACATCTAATACTGAGTGCTCATGCGCGCATGCAAATGCGTGGAAGGAATTTCAAAAGTTTTTTTTCAAGCTGAATCAAGGACGCACGATAAGAATTCAAGAATCTAAAGTTTTCATAAAGGTTCTACAGCCTCTCGAGGATAAATACAGACGTCCTCGTAACGATCTGCGAGACTCTACTAAACCCGCTCATGACTTGTGAGACCTAGTAACCTAGGCTCTGATACCAACTTGTCACGACCCCAACCCCGGTCGTGATGGCGCCCAACACACTGCTAGGCAAGCCGGACCAATTAATAACCTTAACTATTTTTATTCAAATTCATGAATTAATTAACACTGATCAATTACTAAATCATAATACTGGAAATCTGAGATTGAGTTAAAACATGCGGAATCCCAACTATAAAATAACTACACAGCCCGAAGAATCTGGTGTCACAAGTCTGAGCCTCTAATACATGAGTATCACAAGTCTCGATCGAGGAATCCGAACTAAAGAAATGCGGAAATAAAGCAATAAGATAGAAGGGAAGATCAGGACTGCGCACGTCATGCAGCTACCTTGATACTCCCGGATATGCTACTCGGCAGAGAAGTCCTCACTTAGCATCAGATGTACCTGGATCTGCACGCAAGGTGAAGGGAGTAATGTGAGTAATCCGACCCAGTTAGTAATAAATATAAATAAAGGCTGAGAATAAGAAATCCTGAATAGGCACAATGCAATCTATAAATGCAGCAATTTAAACCAAGTAGTATAAAGTCCGTAAACCAATGAAAACAATTTAGGAAATACTGCAACAGATAAGTAAGTAAAGGACAGTCAAATATAAAATGTAACACATAGTCTGGTACTCTCTAGTACTTGTTGCAGCGTGCAGCCCGTTCCATTTATTTATCATCGACGGCGCTCACTAGGGGTGTGCAGACTCCGGGAGGGGCCCCTTACGACCCAAGCACAATAATAAGCCATCCCGTGGTATCAACTAGGCCCTCAGCCTCATATCAATATTAATATAATACTGCTGCGGCACGCAGCCCGATCCCAAACTCAGTCCAGAATCACATAAGCCCCTCGGGCATAATAATATATAAATATTCAGCCCAAACTTCATTAGAAATATTATTTAAGCTTCAAGTTTGAGAAAAAGTTGCTGAGTTTGCAAAATAGTATTAAATACTAGGATGGAGTTCAAAAATACATAAAAATGGTAAGAAACCGGTAATAGCAATCCCTGAAGGATTCAATCAGTTGGCATGAAGCCCAAATATGACAATCAGCTCAAATCATAAGGATAACAAGTGATATTCAGTCAAATACGCAGTAAATTCATCTATCGTGACGGACCAAGTCACAATCCCCAATGGTGCTCTACCCCACGCTCGCTATCCGGCGTGCAAGTCACCTTAATATAGCTCTACGATGTGCAAATCCGGGGTTTCAAACCCTCAAGACATTATTTACATCTATTACTCACCTCAAGCCGGCCAAAATCCTAGCTCGCTGTGCCCTTGCCTCTCAAATCGACCTCCTCGCGTGTCGAATTTGATCAAAACCACAATGAATACGTCACAATATTCCAATGGAACAATACCCAATCGAAAACAATCGAAAAATAGCAAGAATCTCGAAATTAGCAAAACCCGAGCCCTGGTCCAACTTCTTGAAACTCAAAAATTTTCACATCAACGGGATCCTTATCTCGCCACGAGTCTATACATACCAAGAACTCCCAAATCCGAGCTCAAATGACCCATCAAGACCTAATTTAAAATATCAAAACTCAAGCCCTAGTTCTTCCCCTTTTTGCTAAGTTTTCATAAATTTCTAGGTTGATTCTACAATTAAATCATGTTTTTAGATCATGGGACTCACCTCCAATCAATTCCAGGCGAAACCCTCTTCAATTCCCATCCAAACGCTCTCGAGGATGCTCAACAACGGTTAAAATATTACTTAGCTCGCGAATGAAATATTATTAAAACCCTTCTGTTCAAGCCTCTTTTCCTCAATGTGATCACAGCCCCAGGCTTGCGATCGGAATGCATAAAATTCCAGCTCCAAATTTAACACTATGCGATCGCATAAAGACCCCTGCGATCGCAATTCATCAACTCCTGACCCTATGCGATCGCAAACTTAAACCCGCGTTCGCGTTGAACAAATTTAAATTCAAGCCCCTAGATCCACTTAACAATATGCGATCGCAACCCTTACTATTTGATAATAGGCTATATAGTTGTCATTTATGCTGTAGATACCCATGCTTTGTTGTTGTTTTTGTTATGGAAATTGCCAATTAAATGCTTGAATTGATGCAATTTGGTTTCGCAGGGAATGCAAGATAGACAAAGAATAAAATGAAGCGTTTGGAGGCAAGAACGTGCATAAATCACACACTTGAGAAGTACCCGAGTGCAAACGAGAAGTTAAAGGCGTTAAAAGCTGGAAACAACATCTACAGGGATTTTCGCGATTTACCGCAGTTGGCCGCGGTCTGCGTCGCGGTCCTTTACAGAGTAAGCCGCAGTCGGCGCCGCGGCCGCGGGAAATACCGGGCACTTCAAAATCTTCATGGGCCAAAGTGTAAATCGGGAAAACTTTTGTAAACCCTTTATATAATGTAGAAAACTCACCCACAAGCTTGTTAGGCTTAATTTTGGAGTTTGTTGGCAATAGAAACAAGTGTGAGAGATCACAAAAACACCATTACTTTTATTCTTCTTAATTTTCTTGCAATTTATGATTATGAATTCTTTAGCTATTGATTTACCCATTATCATGAGTAGCTAAATACTTAATCTAAGGTTTTGATGGAACCCGTTGGTAATTACTTGGTTGTTTTATCAATTTAATTAGGTTTTGTTGTTTAATCTCTAATTGTTCATATATGTTTTGATTGTGGAATAGTTGAAAG
>MU784654.1:6066-18881 GCA_026770625.1 Nicotiana glauca
TCCCGAATTCCGTGGTTCTAGCACGGTCGCTCAACTGTTGTATTTTGGTTTTATTTGATTTTATTACATGCTAACTTATGTGCTTTTATTTATAAACTTTCTTAATTATTATTTATTTAAAAAAGACTTGCGACATCTTGAAAGTACGTTTTCAACCACGTTGCCATCAAGGCACCCGTTTTCGGTAACGCACTTCGACTTTGTCGAGATTTGGATTTGGGTTGCATTCCATGCACACCCCAATTTAAGGAAGGTAAAATTAGTTAAAATCGCGCCTAAAGAGGCTAACGTGTTGTTATCTTTTGGGAAGGCCATGAAATTTGCTAAATGGCTCGTCCCGAATATTTAAGTATTTTTTAACAATTGAACTAATGAGTACCCCTAGATCAAACCTAAACTTAAACACAATTGTTCTCCAATATCGAAGAAAGCCTTCATTTGAATATGTCGCTTGCCTTGGGAGGCCCGATGCCTGCTTAACTGTTAATGGATCAGTTATTTATCCGGTCATGGTCTAAAATGGATCCAGTCCTCATGAGAGACATGCGAGATAAGGAGACTCCATAAGGAAACTCACACCTTGAGGTCAAAAGCGCTATACAAGTAGTAAGTAACAAATTACTAGTGTACTTTAACTAATACTCACAAACAGTTAAACAAAAATTCGAATTAATGACACTTTGACCACACGAGATCCCAACAAATCGAGTGTTAATTCACTCTTAAACCCACAGCAAATCATATGCGACTAAGATTGGACCTTTTCCGTAAATGGTCGTATGCACTATTGACAATAACACATGAATACTACGTGCATCATTGGAGATTTAAATCAAATTTCTAAGCAAAACAAAACAACTGATCTGGAAAGTAAAATACCAATAACCATGATACTTTAAAACTAGCAAGCAAACTCAACATTTTTTAGGTCTTAGGGTGAATTCAAACGTGATGCAGTAACACACCATGCTGCCAAGAAAATGAACAGACCAGAGGCGTTGAAACTTAACACGTGCCTCCCTCTCTCATGCCAACTTGATAGGTATAGATTCAAATTGAGTTAAAATATTAAAGACACTCGAGAAACTGCGCAAAACAAATATATGAGAATTGGACTTCCAACACCAACTTCTATAGCATTGTCACAGGCTTCAAATGCACATTACATCAATGAGATTTTGGGTGAATACCTGGAAATGATGAAATAGATGAAGAAAAAGAGGGATCCGCACAATCAGTGAACAAAAGAAACAGCAGCAACTTTGTGATAATCAACAGCAGCAAATATACAGTCTAGAAAACTGAAGGATAGCCTTAAAAGATATTTGAAAAAAAATCGAAAAGAAAAGATCCTCTTGAACCAACTTCAAAATAGACCCAATTATACTTTGAGAAACCCAGTGTAATTTCTGAAAATAAGGGAACGAGCAGTACTTTTCAAGGTCTTTTTTTTTTAGCCTCTTCGAATCCCTCCCCTTCTGAACCCCCTTCTCTCTCTGAACCCCCTTCTCCCTCTGAACCCCCTTCTACAAGTCATTACATGCCCTTTTATTTGAAGAAATTAGGGCAGCTCCTTAAAAATCTGTTTTCACTATAGGTCCCTTTTTAATTTCACTTTGACCCCTCATTTTCTGACTTGTTGCCCAAGTAACTACTAACCAAAATATTGGAACTTACACTAAAACCCCATTAGGAAGGTTCTTAGAAGGTTTTTTTAGAAATACAATGCCTATACTACCCTTACCCATGTTTTAAATTTACTATCCTAAAAGATTCTACCCTTTTCTTATGCCCATACTACCCATGGAATCCCCTAAAATTACTGCAGCCCTTTAATTAGCTAAACCAAAACTTTTTACCCCTGTAGTGAACTAAGCAGTTCAACTAACCCAAATTGGAAAGTATTAGATTATCGACTGAATCCAATCGAAATGGCAGAGACACGTAATTCGCATGTCTTTATTTTCTAATAGAGACACATAACTCGCGTGTCTAATAGGGATGATAGAGACACGGGACTCGCGTGTCTAAATTATCTAATAGAGACACGACATTTGCGTGTCTAATAGAGATGATAGAGACACGGGACTCGCGTGTCTCAATTATCTAATAGAGACACGGCATTTACGTGTCTAATAGAGATGATAGAGACACGGGACTCGCGTGTCTCATTTATCTAATAGAGACACGGATCTCACGTGTCTAATAGAGATAATAGAGACAAGGTAAGGGTTGGACTCGCGGGGTGGGCTATATCGTTTGGGCTGGGTACTTTGAAAGTGTTTTGGGCCAAAATTATGTATATGTAATATTTGTATTTTCTGATTTATAAAATTGAGATTAACTCCAAAATTATTTTACTAACCATTTTGTAGTAGTTTTTTTAAAATTAAAACACTTAAAGCTAAAATGAACTATTTTTGATTTTTCTTCTATTATTTTGAAAATACGTTAATACTAAAAAAATGTAAAATTGAGAATCTTAAAGCATATACATTTTTTGTATTTTAATTATGAGTTATTATGTGACCAATTAATAAAAGACTGCAACAAAATTCTTAAAATTGTAAAATCATTTTATTTGATATTTTTGGAATAATTTGCTTAGGGTAAAATCACGTGCTCACATAAAGGATTAGCCACATGCATATTAAGAGGCAAGTATTAGCCTCATGCAAATAGGGAGGCAAGGATTAGCCTCAGGCAAATAGTGAGTCAAGGATTAGCCTCATGCAGGTATAGAGGCAGGGATTAGCCTCATGCAAGTGGAGGCACGGATTAGCCTCATGTAAGTAGGGAGGCAGGAATCAAATGAAGCTGTTCATGGCCTCCGACTACTGAACAGAGCGCTAGTACTCAAAACGACCGGTCGGGTCGTTACATTCTCTCCCACTTAAACATACGTTCGTCCTCGAACGTGCTGAGATCTGTACTGGAGTGGTCTGAAATCACTGTTTAGCACCTCACGCACCTTCCCGTGCTACCAAAATTTACCTGAGCACATAAGCTCGATAAATGCAGAAGATATTTTCTCTTATTCAAGCAAATAAGCTTTAGAGCCCGATTCTAACATCCAGAATTCTATGCCAGGCCTGATTCCAACATACGATCACCATATCAATCACTTCACGAGGTACTCAAACACAACGACATAACTTTGCTGAATTCTTACTTTGCAACACTAATTCCACAGGAACGCCATAATATTCTCTGACCAACTTAGCCAAAATCCTACTAATCCGATGCTCTCATTGCACCCCATGACATATACAGGTCTTACCCTAACCTTTATCATACCGCCACGGTGGATGAGGTGTACCGACATTCATAATCAATCTCCAAGTCAACAACACATTAGGCCTACATCCTGACAAGGCCTTAACCTTATTCTGAACCCAGTAATGGTCTTATCTCCATAATATACCTCATATAACTGGATTGCACAGAATCCTAAATCAAGGGATCTCATCTCATCCGATACAATTGCTCAGGCAATAAGCCACCCCAGAAATCATTAAAATCTCATGTGATGCTACCATGCGCCAATAGGCCACCAATCCGAACACAACATAAACGGAAATCGAATTCTGGAAAGAATTGCCTAAACACCGCTCTAATACGAACCTTTCCTAGAAAGATAAGAATTGAAACACATAAAGGAATAGCACATAGAGAACTAGACTCGACCTCACACTGTTGTGGCACGCAACCCGATCCAAAAAACATACCCATGGCGGCGTGCCACTCGATCCATAACTAGATCTCACAAAAGGAGAATGCACTTTGAGCTAAATTTGCTCATAACAACAAAATATCGAATTTCGATCGCAAGCACATTAAGTGCATAATACCATCCCTGAGGAAACACATAGTGCTATAGGCTACGAATTTCAAGCACCACTGAGGTGCGATATACAATCTAAATCTCAAAGCCATCCATCTCATAACACATCATTTCTACGCGGATTTTCAACACGTAAGCAATTTCTCTCAAGCCGTCTCACAACTCATACGATGCAATACATCATTACCTGGAATAGCTGACGGAAAAATAACAACCCGACCGTTCTACCATAGGGAACACTCGCTGAGACGAACACAACTAGCCTGATATAAAGCACTGTTCACATATATACATCAATACATTGATCTCAAACCGATCTCTGACTGCACCAACTTGCCAAATAACCTTTCAAAGGTTCATAGTAACTCTCTTTTCCTCATGACACATAAAAACAACCGTCATAACCGGAGCAACTTCCCCAGTGCATAATCCAATAACAAGGTGCCCTCCAGGCATAGCTTCTCAAACAACTGTTATTGCCACAATCCTCGTACTTGCTTAAATCCTTAGTCAATCAGGTGACTACATGCCACATTTACTCAATCTTCCCATGGGACACGCTCCCACAATCTTCTGAAATAAATATCGAGTCTTCTCATTCCAACCATCGGTCGCACAAATGCTAAAAAATGATCAAGAATCCCTAACCAGGATACAAAGCCTTTTTCATAAAACATCGATCCCCGATGACTCTGAAGCCAATACCAATTTACTCTAATCATTCAACCCTTTCCTTGCTCAGCCGAGCCTATGACATCATAGTTATTACTAAGTTGTAACCTTGATCCTCACTTCAAATCCCATACCTCTCTATCCACCCAACGTGCCGATATACGAAAGACCCAATTTCCATCACAACCCTGGAACCACTGATAAATTAACACTTCATCATATAAAACTTTTCATTTAACTTACTTTAGGAGAATCATAGCAACACCTAGATAACTTCCCATAACGTTAGGATATGCAAATATGCAAGTAGCGGTCCAAGCCACCATAACCCTTTCCGGAATCTGCTTCTACACAACGAGTCTTAGAAATAGAAGGCTTCTGAATAACATCAATTGTGACGGCTGTCAAGCCTGATACGCATCGTCATAAATCATACGCACAACCTGATCACGCTGAATGAATTAATCACAGATCTCAACATGCCAAATTCAACTATGGCAAATCAACCCTTTTCCTTCAGTTTATCCTTGAGTGCTTTGGAAATAGTACCGATTCTCTTCAACAAAAACATGCTCCTTCTACACTCATCCCGAGTGACCTTGAACCACGAGACCATGTTGTCTCAACCCCTACGAACCATTTCGTACTTCCCAATTGCTACATCACAAGCCAACCATCACAAAACATTCCGTGCCACTTCTCATAAGCTGCTTTCCAAGCTTGATCCTCAATTATGCCTATAAACTCAACATTATTAGGCACCACACTTTACCTCTTGAATGCACTAGGACCGTTACTGATAGTCGTTTGCTCTGACCTAATCCTGAATATAATTGGCTACATAGATCTCATAACATAGGAGTACTCTCTCGATGAGGCACCTAGCAGAATTACCCCCTTTTTAAAACCCGCTTCCATACAAGGCGTAAATCCCGAATTCTCCCCCAAGTTCGAATCATGAGCCCATAAGGCCAACCATAGCACATATTTAACAATTCCCACGCTTAAATTACTACTTATGATATTTTTCCATAGCTGAGATGACCCCTCCGTATGCTATTACCAAGAAACTTCAGGAGTAGCTAACCATGCAACCCAAATCATAAGCGGTGGGACTCTCCCACTTAGCTTAAAGCCATCATTACAAGGCTCTGGAATTCACCATTATTCTTAATTTCTATTGACATAACCTTGCGCAATCATCTGTCGCAAATTATCAGAATTCTCATGTAAATCCCCATTTCTCATATTCTGAATCATCATCCACCTCCGCACCAACAATCGCTGACATTCTCGATATCTTACCATAGAAACCCAATTGGATTCTCCAAATCATTAACACCATTCTCTAAATTCAATTCCCCTTGCTGCATATCCAGTAGAACTCTTCGCAGGAGCCTCGCCAACCGCGCGACTGCTACCCTGCTCACCGAAATACCCCACCTGTCGAAATCACTCCCCGACACCTTCCAACGCTGCTGCATGGGGTACCATCACTACGACACCAATAACCCATCCTGAGTTCAAGCTCACTCTCCAGCTATACGAGTCCATTCATCCCTCGTGGACACCCATTAAATGTGCGACAACATCCTTTCGCTTCACAGTCGTGCTACGTCTTTCTTCACGTCAAGCAGCTCATTTCTGTCATACACAATCTCCTGCCGCATAACAACACTATGCTTCGAGTTATTCTACCGACTTCCATTTCTCGTCGCTGAAATCCACACTTCAAATTAGATCTGAAAGAGCTGGTAACCAAACACCGATATTCTCAAGTCGTTCCAGACTCCTTTAAGGCGCATAGTTTTCTCATTACCAAGCTGCTACATAGCTCCGCTGCTCTCCCACTTTGGCGGGACTCATCTTCTTAATCGGTCACTCGACCTTGCTGCTCATACTCGGCCGTTATAAATTTTAAACACCACCTGGCACTTCCCACATATCCTTTCTTATCTCTTACTGCTCAATTGTTGCCTTAATAAAATTTATCTTCATAGTAATTGAATCTACAATTGCTATTGATCCCAAGCCTCCCCGAAGGTCTTCTTTATCACACCACCAACATTTACAATACTGATTCAGCCCGGAACCACCGCATCTCGTGTATCCGATAGTTGCATTTCCAATGCCATTACACAATATCTTGCCCCAAGGGCTGTTCATAGAAGATCATAACACCGATAAACTTAACACGTCCAATTAGGACAACAGTACCCCAATAGAGGAGAGAACTCCTTCACGCTTGCAATTACCACGCTTCATTACTTCCATTAGTCCACATCCGACCATCCTTGGATCGATCGACCCTCCCCTGCCGGGGATAAAATATTGAATCCCTTTGATTACACACTGAGTAAACCTCCTTTCAATTCATTCATTGCCTCGACACATGTGCAACATCCTACCATTACAACAACGCTGCGGAAATAACTGCTCATGAGCATCATGGCAACCTGTGCCTAGCCTCAAGTCTCTTAGAATTTCTGCTACTGGGATGAACTATAGAATACCCTTCCATAATGCGACTATAATAGTCTAATCAACTATACAGGGAAAAATCATCCCGCACCACATTTGTTGTACCATTTCAATTCTTCAATTTTCAATTCATAACAAGCGCTCGCGTCGCTCAAGATTGAGTGGAAAGGAATCAAAGGCATAAACCTCAAAGGAATAGAACCGCACGGTAAAGAAATCAAGAAAAGAAGTACTCCTAACAGTCCTGCAGCCTCCCGAGGATAATTACAGACATCTCCGTACTGATCCGCGAGACTCTACTAGACTTGCTCATGAGTCGTGAGACCGACGGGAACCTAGTGCTCTAATACCATGTTGTCACGACCCAAAAACAACTAAGGTTCATGGTGGCGCCGGACACTGCTGTCAGGCCAGCCAATTAGATTACCGATTTAAAAATCCCTTTTTAATACATCAAATTCCAGAATTTTCCTTCCATTTTCAAAAATAAAAGAGTTTCGCTTCAATTCAAATTAACAATAACAATTAAATCAAACTTTTTGAAAACCACCCCAGAACCCGGTGTCACAAGTGCATGAGCGACTACTGATAATAAAATAAAATACAACCTCTGTCCGGAATAAAATGGACAGGAAATAAATAATCAAAGTACAGAAAGGAACTACAATTGCTGCAGGTCGCCTCGCAATTCGCAGCTCACCTAGTCGCTGAATCATCTGTGCTGCTGAGCCCATTAGGCCGCTAAAATGAAATATACATGTGCAACAAAAATGCACAGAAGTGTATTATGAGTATGTAATCAACGTGTACTCAGTGAGTGTCCCGCCTAATCCCGAAGGGGTAGAGACGAGATGGTCAACTTTGACACACTCTAACAGTCCAATGATCATTTAACCTCTTTACACATATTAATCCATAGATTTATTCTTTATAGACATGATTCTAATCAAATAGAGGAGACAAATAAACACGTAGTTCTTTCATAGGAAAATTTCCCGAATTTCTCTTTAAAACATAATCCAAATATGTTCAAGCCACAAAAGGGCAACAATGACTTAATCAAGTTCAGGCAGCAACACAGGCATGTGCAATCATACCGAGGCGACGGCCCGATCCAATAGAAATAAATGTGCACTTGCCGAGGGTTGACGATGAGCCTATAGATGCATCTATTAATCTGCCGAGGCGTTCGGCCCGTTCCAAAATAAACACACACAGACAGATAAACAGTCAGAAAGTCAACGTGGAGCAAATATCCAGGAAAGGTCAATTCTCTTTATTAGTTTGAGAAAAACGAAGCATAAGTATTTTAGAAAATCCAATTATTAATTTAATGTGATTTAAGAAATCTAAGCCATCAAGGATTTCACAATTTAATCCACATATAACATGCTTTTGGGTCATAAACTACCCGGACAATAGCATCTAGTAGCTACGCACGGACTCTCGTCACCTCGTGCGCACATAGCCCCCACAACTAGGAGCACATAATAAATTTAACTCACCTATGGGGTAATTTCCCCCTCACAGAATGGCAAAGGAGACTCACCTCGCTCTGAAAACTCGAAATCGGCATTCTACATCCTTCCGAAGACTTGAACCAATGCACAATGCACCCAAACTAGCCAATTTAATGATGAACTAATGAGAATATACTCAAATACTTATTAACAATTCAGATTATACGAATTCCCAATTTCGTTTAGTGAAATGACCAAAATGCCCCCGAGCCCGCTTGCCCGGAATCCAAATTTTCTCGAAGATAAAGATTATCCGTGACCTTAGGGACTCAAATATATAATTTTATCCTAATTCCATACTCAAAATCGTGGCCAAAATTCAAGATTTAAATTTTCTAGGTTTTCAAACAAAACCTCAATATTTACTCTTATTCCCATGCTTAATCTCATACATGATCAATGTATTTAACGTATAATAGGTGGGAATAACTTACCTTAACATTGATGGCTAAAATCCCCACCTTGAAGCTCTCCACAATCGCCCCAAGCCATGAAAATATGAGAGAAATGAACTAAATCTCGACTTAAATTGAGCTTCTGCCCCAGTCGTTTTCTGCTTCTGCAGAATGTTTTCGCACCTGCTGAGTCCACTTATGCGGCCATTTAGCCGCTTCTGCGGTCCTGGGCCCAGCCTTCCTTTCCGCTTCTGCGATCACCTCCTCCGCAGATGCAGTCCCGCTTCTGCGGAATCTGGACCGCATCTGCGATCCTCGAGCCTCAGTTCAAAACCACTTCTGCGGTCCACCCTATCGCCTCTGCGGATCCGCTTCTGCGGTCCCATTTCCGCAGAAGCGGAAATACCAGATACCAGCTGCCTAGCTCTTCCAAAAATCCAACTTTCGATCCGTTAACCACCCGGAATCCACCCGAGGCCCCCGAGACCCCAACCAATCATACCAACCATTCCCAAAACACATTACGGACCTGCTCGAGGCCTCACATCATATCAAGCAACAACAAAATCACGAATTACACTTCAATTCAAGCTTTATGAACTTTGAAGTTTCCAACTTTTATTTCCGATGCCGAAACTTATCAAATCACGTCCGATTGACTTCAAATTTTGCACACAAGTCATATTTGACATTACCGACCTAATCCAACTTCCAGAATTTGATTCCGGCCCCGATATCAAAAAGACAACACCCCGGTCAAACTCTCCAAAGACCTTCAACTTTCTATCTTTAGCCAAATGGCTTCAAAATGGTCTACGGATCTCCGAATTCACTTCCGATTGCGCTCCCAACTCCAGAACGACCATACGGAGCTACTCCTAATCTCAAAATTCCAAACGGACATTGATAACACCGAAATGCACTTCAAACCAAACTTATGGAATTTCTTCTAAAATGCTAACTTCCACAATAGGCGCCAAAACGCTCCAGGGTTATCCAAAACCCGATCCGGGCATACGCCCAAGTCCGAAATCATCTTACAAACCTATTGGGACTTATAGATCCCGATTCCGATGTTGTTTACTAAAAATTCCAATCCTAGTTCATTGTTTCAACTTTAAGCTTCCAAAATGAGAATTCTCTTCCCAAATTAACTCTGAATTTCCTGAAATCAAATTCTGACCACGCGTACAAGTCATAATACCTTAAATGAAGCTGTTCATGGCCTCCGACTGCTGAACAGAGCTCTAGTACTCAAAATGACCGATCGGGTCGTTACATTCTCTCCCACTTAAACATATGTTCGTCCTCGAACGTGTTGAGAATTGTACTAGAGTGGTCTGAAATCACTGTTTAACACCTCACGCACCTTCCCTTGCTGCCAAAACTTAGCTGAGCACATAAGCTCGATAAATGCAGAAGATATTTTCTCTATTCAATCAAATAAGCTTTAGAGCCCGATTTTAACATTCGGAATTCTATGCCAGACCTGATTCCAACATACGATCACCATATCAATCATTTCATGCTGTACTCAAACATAACGGCATAACTTTGCTGAATTCTTACTTTGCAACACTAATTCCACAGGACCGCCATAATATTCTCTGATCAACTTAGCCAAAATCCTACTGATCCGATGCTCTCATTGCACCCCATGACATATACAGGTCTTACCCTAACCTTTACCATACCGCCATGGCGAACGAGATGTACCGACATTCATAATCAATCGTCGAGTCAACAACACATTAGGCCTACATCCTGACAAGGACTTAACCTCATTCTTAACCCAATAATGGTCTTATCTCCATAATATACCTCATATAACTGGATTGCACAGAATCCTAGATCAAGGGATCTCGTCTCATCCGATACAACTGCTCAGGCAATAAGCTACCCCAGAAATCATTAAAATCTCATGTGATGCTACCATGCGCGAATAGGACCCAATCAGAACACAACATAAACAGAAATCTAATTCTGGAAAGATTTACCTAAACCCCGCTCTAATACGAACCTTTCCTAGAAAGATAGGAAGCGAAACACATAAAGGAATAGCACATAAAGAACTAGACTCGACCTCACACTGTTGCGGCGCGCAACCCGATCCAAATAACATACCTATGGCGGCGTGCCACTCGATCCATAACTAGATCTCACAAAAGGAGAATGCACTTTGAGCTAAATTTGCTCATAACAACAAAACATCGAATTTCGATCACAAACACGTTAAGTGCATAATACCATCCCTGAGGAAACACATAGTGCTATATGCTACGAAATTCAAGCACCACTAAGGTGCGATATACAATCTAAATCTCAAAGCCATCCTTCTCATAACATATCATTTCTATGCGGATTTTCAACACGTATGCAATTTCTCTCAAGCCGTCTCACAACTCATATGGCGCAATACATCATTACCTGGAATAGCTGACGGTAAAATAACACCCCGACCGTTCCTCCGTAAGGAACACTCGCTGAGACGAACACAACTGGCCTGATGTAAAGCCCTCTTCACATATATACATCAATACATCGATCTCAAGCCGATCTTTGATTGCACCAACTTGGCGAATAACCTTTCAAAGGTTCATAGTAAATCTCTTTTCCTCATGACACATAAAAACAACTATCATAACCGGAGCAACCTCCCCAGTGCATAACCCAATAACAAAGTGCCCTCTAGGCATAGCTTCTCAAACAACTGTTATTGCCACAATCCTCATACTTGCTTAAATCCTTAGTCAATCAGGTGACTACATGCCACATTTACTCAATCTTCCCGTGAGACACGCTCCCACAATCTTCTGAAATAAATATTGAGTCTGCTCATTCCAAGCATCGGTCGCACAAATGCTGAAAAACAATCAAGAATCCCTAACCAGGATACAAAGCCTTTTTCATAAAACATCGATCCCCGATGACTCTGAAGCCAATACCAATTTTCTCTAATCATTCAACCCTTTCCTTGCTCATCCGAGTCTGTGACATCATAGTCATTACTAAGATATAACCTTGATCCTCACTTCCAATCCCATACCTCTCAATGCACCCAACGTGCCGATATACGATAGACCTAATTTCCATCACAACCCTGGAACCGCTAATAAACTAACACTTCATCATATAAAACTTTTCATTTAACTTACTTTAGGAGAATCATAGCAACACCTAGATAACTTCCCATAACCGTAGGATATGCAAATCTGCAAGTATGGTCCAAGCCACCATAACCCTTTCCGGAATCTACTTTTACACAACAAGCCTTAGAAATAGAAGGCTTCTGAATAACATCAATTGTGACGGTTGTCAAGCATGATACGCATCGTCATAAATCATACACACAACCTGATCACGCTGAATGAACTAATCACAGATCTCAACATGCCAAATTCAACTATGGCTAATCAACTCATTTCCTTCAGTTTATCCTTGAGTGCTTAGGAAATAGTACCGATTCTCTTCAACACATAACATGCTCCTTCTACACTCATCCCGAGTGACCTTGAACCACGACACCATGCTGTCTCAACCCCTACGAACCATTTCGTACTTCCCAATGGCTACATCACAAGCCAACCATCACAAAATATTCCGTGCCACTTCTCATAAGCTGCTTTCCAAGCTTGATCCTCAATTATGCCTATAAACTCAACATTATTAGGCACCACACTTTACCTCTTGAATGCATTAGGACCGTTATTAAGAGTCGTTCACTCTGACTTGATCCTGAATATAATCGGCTACATAGATCTCATAACACAGGAGTACTCTCTCGACGAGGCACCTAGCAAAATTACCCCCTTTTCAAAACCCGCTTCCATACAAGGCGTAAATCCCGAATTCTCCCCCAAGTTCGAATCATGAGCCCATAAGGCCAACCATAGCACATCTTTA
>MU784657.1:5628-43573 GCA_026770625.1 Nicotiana glauca
TCTCCCAAGTGGCGACTCTGAATCTCTTAATAAACGAATCCCGTTTCGATTGTCCTTTAATTGGAAAAACTCTCTTTACCACGCCCTTTGCGTGGTGCGGTAGCGCCAAAAGGAGGTGTGACAAGACTCGAAAGAGGACGAGGATTATTATTCTTCTATTTTTGACTCATTTCGAGATGTGAGCCCAGGGGCCGGGCTCTGGCCGATTTCGGATTTTTGGTATATTTTATAATTTTTATTGTGGAATTCGATTCTTTAGCACATGTTGATGGTATTAATTTGATTATAGTTAAATTTAGAGCTTTTGGAGACTGAATCCAGAGACGAGGGCATCCCGGAGTAGGAAGTTACGCTGTTGAGGTAAGTAACAGTTTTAACTTTGGTTTAGAGGGTATAAACCCGAAGAAATTGATATCATGTGATTGTTTGGTGGTGATACCCATGCTAGGTGACGGGCGTATAGGTGTTGTCCACGAGGGATTGAGACTTGGTCTGTCCCGTGAGGTTGTGAGGCCTAATGGTTATTATCTGTGGTTATGTGATTATTTGTTGGTGAACTTGTTTGCCTTCATGATAGAGATCATTCTTAGGCTTTATTCATTCTCATGTTATTTGTATTCAGTCATCGAAATTATTGTGTATGTTTACCTTAATCACTATTATTTGGTAATATGCTGTGATACTTAATGTGGGTTGTGTCCCCTTATTTGTTGATAATAGTGAGGCTAGTGAGGTACGTGATTGAGTGAGGCCGAGGGCCTGGATTTGAGGATATTAATACCATAGCGTGTGAGTTGTCCGCGTAGCACGTGAGTTGACCGTGCGGGTCCAGGTATTAATACCATAGCGCGTGAGTTGTCCACGTAGCATGTGAGTTGACCGTGCAGATCCATGTATTGATATGATGGCACGTGAGTTGTCTGTGCTTAGCGCTTGGGCTTTGGGAGCCCCTCCGAAGTTTGTACACATCCCTAGTAAGCATAGAGTGTTGAGTGTTGAGCGTAGAGTGCTGAGTGGTGGAGTGACATTGCTATGAGGTTGCATTTACTTTTGTTGTTGCTGCATTTATCGTTTAAATTTCTTTGTGGCATTTGTTTGTTTTATGGAATTTACCTGTTTATTCCTGCTACTTTTAAAAATTTTAAAAATAAATAATTGGATTTGTTTTTCTTAGCTCGTCACTACTGCTCAGTTTCTTAGTATTATCTGTTACTACTGAGGTGGTTGTACTCATACTACATCCTGCACTTTATGTGCAGATCCAGGTGAGTTAGAGCGCAGTGATCATTGAGTTTTGGCCGGCTATCTGTGGAGATTGCAAGGTAGCTGCTAGTGTCCGCAGGACCTTCTTACTCCTTTTGTCATTTCTTCTTTTGGATAGTTAGACAGTTTATATATCTTAGTTTATAGTTTTAGACGCTCATGACTTAGTGACACCCCGATGTTTAGGGCTAGCTTCCGTATATTATATTTATTATATTTAGAGTTGATTTAGTTTATGAGAAATTCAAATGTTGAAAATGTTTATATTAAATTCTTATAATCAGTTTAGTTGTAATACTTTGGGAATAGGCTTCCCTTGTAACACGATAGGTGCCATTAGGACCAAGGTTAGATTTTAGGTCGTGACAGTCTGCGGTAGCAGTACTTCTAACCATAGGCGTATCCACTATACGAGCTAGGGATTTAATATTTCAATTAAATCAATACTTTTCCCTCATATGCTGTATTTTAAAAAAATCAGTAAATATGTATAGATAATAAATTTTGAACCCATTAAATTAGATGAGATATGATAGAATTGTAAATTTTAACCCACAAAGTTTAAATTCTGGATCCGTATCTGCTTCTAGCACGCTAAAATAACAAGAGCTTTACAAGTACTTAACATACACATATGCATTTGTTGCCAGCGGGTTTACCATCATCTTATACATGTATTGACCACTAGTCTAGTCTGCAAGCCTATAAGGGCATCAAAATAAAATACATGCATTTACCCCAAAATTAGGTAACAATTCAATTTGTACGTAATTTAAAGGATACACGATTTAATTCAATGCGAATAATTAAGAATATCATATAAATGAATTAAAGATGAAATAAACACAATAAACAATCAAACTAATTGCAATGTTATGGCCAAGCCTGATCTTAGACTGAACAACGACCTCGTCCTTGATTAGACCATCGGTTTGAGCCCAGTCGTCAATGATAAACCGTACAAGTGAGCAGAGTTCTTAACAATAACTAGCAGATAAATTTTTTTTATTTCCTTGTATTGCGTGTTACAATGTGTGAGACTAAATAAAAATGTTCCTTTTATATAGTTGGAGAATTTAGTCCCAATAAAAGTCTAAAAAGGTAAAAATCTTCTTTTTCTGGTAACTACTGATCCATAATCGATATCGAGAGAGATTCGTGCCGTGATATCCAGTTGCAGGCGAGTATCACAACCTTTTATCCATCAAACATCTCCTGATGTCTTAAAATGTATACAAGGCGCGTCACTTTACCTTAACAGATGAAGGTATCGATACGAAGGGTCTCTAATCTCGATTACAATCTCGCGGATTCATGCTCTCCCTGTGTTCTCTCATCGAGGAATTGGGGTAGACATTTCTCGTGATTTTACACATACACAGATAGTGCCCTCATTTTCCAGAGAGTAGGTTTACCGAAACAACGAAAAGTGATAGATGGACCCCGGGTCCTTACTTCGTATATTAAAATTGAGGTGACAGGTCAATGAAATGTCCCATCATTTGTGTAATTTTGACTTCGGACATGTGTCAGCAGCCAGTCAACTATCCTCGAATGTGAAACGTCACGCATCGAATGCACTTCCTCTATAAAAGCTCTGACCCTTTTTTACTTCTCTACTTTTCGATTCCAGAACTCTTAGACTTACCCTCGAATTCTCTATTTGCCTTTAACTCCTTCAAATCTTCATACATTGCTCCTTAGACCTTCATATCTTAATCTTCAATCTCTATACATTCTCTTTGAATCTTCAACCCAGACATTAATATCTTCATCATATCTTCAAATCTTCATATTGTTTCTTCAAACCATTAATATGTTTTCTTCATACTTTCATATTTCCCGAATCTCGATGGCAAAAACATCCAAGTTCGTTCCTGAGCAAACTGCTCCTTCATGTTCTAACCTAGTCACAGAAGACGAGGTAACCGTTCCTGAGGTGTCCTAGAAGCCTCCCTCGAAGAGCTTCATACCCGGGGGCTGCTCTATAAGGAATGACTCTAACATCAAAAATGCCTCCAGTCAGCAAGACCAAGGGGAGGAAGCATGGAGGTACATATGCTCCATTACTAAGGATACACTACCCATAGTCCGGGTAGACTCTACCTGGGAGGGCAAGGAGGTGGTCGTTCCCGGGCCCAATGTCGACATCACCACTCACGTGGAGGGGTACTTAAGTGTTTACACTTACCCTCACACTCGCCCCGATGGACCCTATAGTCCTCAACTTCTGCAAAATGTATGAGGTCTTCCTTGGGAAGATTCACTCATCTTTTTGGAGGATTTATTCCTCCTTCGACGTTTCGTGAACAACACTAAAGTACCTCGGTTCATCCTCGACCATCTGCTTCATTTATATAATCCCTGAATCTTTCAAAGGGTTTGATCAAGTTCTTCTACCAAGAAAGTAAGGCTCCATTCTCGAGCATTGACAATGACCAAGATCGAGGCTGGCAGGGGAGGTTCGTTCGAGTGAAAACCAAAGACCTCATCCTGCCCAAATTTCCACTGTTCTTGGAGAACTGGAATGCCTTTGGTATGTCTTTTCGTTCTTGAGTATTTGGCATTCCCTTTATCTTTTTCTGATTTCTTGTGTTTGTCATTATGCAAGGGTTGCCCAAGTTCCTAATTCAGTCCCTTGCTTCATGGAGTGTATAAGGGGATCTACAAACAGATGCCTTACTCCGAGCGCGCTTAGCGCAAGCTCTCAAAGGGAAAATGGGAGACCCATTCCCATCGTGAGGATCTCTGCCAATGAGTACCTTCATACTCATGGCTTATACATTTCTAAGGCTTCTTTCTTCCTACAGGTTTCCTTAAGACCACTGAGCTTAGGACGTTGGATGAGGATGAGGATCCGTCCTTGCTTGCCGAACCCTCAACGTCGGGACAAGTCATGCTGCCACAAAGGTTGAGAAAAAGAAGAAGAAGAATTCTTCAAGATCCTCGAACACCAAGGTGAAGAAAAAGAGGGTGACCTCCCGAATCCGAAAAAGCACAATGAGCTCCAAGTCCAGGGTACCAGACTGTGATTCCCTCTACCGGCTCAGGGATTATACCGAGGATGACGACCTTGCGTTTATTGCTCATGAGTCAACCATCAACAAGGGGGATTAGGGAGAAGACATAGAAGGTAACCACGAGGTCGATCCCTTTCTATCTCAGGAACCAGAGGGAAAGACAGAGGTCACGGCCTCCCAAGAAGTCGTTCCTGTCCCGAAGGAGGTAGCTAGTGTCATTGACATCATGGAGACACCGTCCTATACCTAGTCCAATCTCAAAGAGGCTCAAGCGGGTAAAGACAAAGAAAACAAGAAGCTGTCGGGCCCACATGATCCCCTCAACACGTTCTTCGATGGCATAGACATGGCCATGTTGGAGGAATTTTTAGGGCTTGGTCACTTGGAGTTCCCAAAAAAGGATGTTCCATCGGGAGCGGGCAAACCGAGTTTGAGATCAAAACTAGCGAAGAAGTTCCCTACCCCGAGTATGGATCTTGACCACAAGAGATCACTTGTTCTTACTATCCTAGCAGACGCCCAGACCATGTCCGCTTAGGTGGGCATAACCAACTTCCTTTCTTTCCTGGTGATCGAGGAGGACCAGGCAAAGATGAATGAAGTAGACACGTCGAGCCTCTTCAACGAGGTGCAAAATGCATTAAACTGGGTAAGGAATCTACCCCTCGTACTCCTTGTGATTCTTGACTATTTTTAGACATATTCTAATGAATTCATTATTTTTCAAGATTTAGTGCTTCACCATAAAAACTTTCTTCGATCTCGCTTGGAGATCAGCCAGCTCGAGTTCAAGCTAAAAGATAAGTTCTGGAAGAAGGACATCTACATGGCTCTTAGTGAAGCGTGAGCATGCCAATCCGGTCGAGAAGGTAAGGATCTTTGAGGCTAAATATGAGATGCTACTGGTGGTGACTAAAAATACAACTTCGTAGGTCTAAGAGAAGGTAGACCTGATCGACCAACATCGGGCTAAGATGGACAAGGTCAAGGCCACGATCGAGATATGGAAGGGGAGGATGTACCTATTGGCTTTGAAAAAAGAGGCTGCAAAAGCGGAGCTGGCATCGGTAAAGGATCAACTCCGGGTGGCAAAGGACAAGGCCGACAAGTGGTGTCAGCTGAACGATGAACTTTGCGCATATCTAAAATCAGTTGTCACGTAACGGAATGCCCTCGGCCAAGAATATGCCATGCTAAGGTCCAAGTTGGAGGTAATTTCTATTGATTTCTTTGATGTCGAGAAAATGTTGGCCCAATATACGGCTGTATGGAGATAGCCGAGGCCCTCTTAAAGACAAAGACCGAGTATGTAAATCAGCTATCCTGGAGAGAGACCCTCGAAGAAGTCCAAGCCTAAGATTTTGATCTGTCACCCAAGATTGAAGAAGCCAAGAGACTTGAGGATGAGGCGAAGGCTATATGAGCCTGAGGTTCCCGAAGGCTCTGAGGGTTCCAACAGTTTTGGTAACGAGTCGAGCTCTGATGAAGACCAGAAATAAATTCCTTAGTTTGTTTTTTAAGGTTTTCCTTGTGTATTTTCCTTTTTGTTTATTTTGAGGCCGTTTTATCGTTCCTTTGTAAATATATTTGGGAATATATAAAATTTTCCCCTTTTGGGAACACTGTTTCTTTACCTTCCGGTATTTATTAGTTATTCTTTATTTGCATATCGTTTTTAATGCCTTAGCATAAAATTAAATTATGTCTAGAGCATCCGTTCTTCATAGTCCTGAATAGGGTCCCAATTTATTTTGTAACTCTGGATTGCTTATGGCTTCGAATCTTCTATAAAATTGAAGGCCTATGTAGTAACTCTTGATTACTTATGGATTCAAATCTTCGATAAAACTAATGGCCTTTAAGATGATTAAGTGTCTTAGACAATGTTTTTGCCGACAATAACCTTTTAGTAGGTTTTAATTTTTCATATGGGCCTTACTTTTAGAGTATTGACTTCGAACGTCCCGAAGCCATTTTAGTGTGGTCGTAGCCTTTCTTATTCAGACACTGCCTAATAGAGTTGGTGCCTCCGGGTCGGTAGCCCGGGTCATCCGAATTTTTATTGGTCCATTGTCCTTGAGTAGGGGTAGCCTGTGGGCTTTAGCATCTAGGATCGAAGTTGTAAAATGCGTATGATCGGAGGTGCATAAGCCTTGGGCCGTGGCTAGAGTAGACTATATGGGCACAGTTCACATGACCATATGACCGTTACAAATGAATCATAATCACCAAGCCTTGGTTTTCGACATATAAAATTTTCCTTTTCTAAGAATCCTAAATTATTGATGATGGACCCCTGTATTTGAGGCTGAACTAGTGAGGGCTCATATACCATTGATTGAGTGCAAAGGATTGCCAATTCTAGTTTAAGGTTAGTCTTCAAAACTAAGGTAGCACGTTTTACTGTTGCCTCGTTAAAAACCTTGCTGAAAAACCCACTTCGGTACAAAATCAATTCACGGTACAATACATGCTTTCAGACCTATTAGTCACATTCTTCGTTGGTCGAGTACATGCATACGTTAGTCAGTAAAGTAACTAGATTAAAAGGGCATTAAGTCAGTACCTTAGGAATAGTACCTCTTTAAGTGTTTCACGTTCCATCTGTTTAGTAGTTGCACACTGTTTCACGATTCGAGTTTATATAAGCCTTTGTCGATTATTCCGAAGACTCGATACGATCCTTCCTAATTAGGGCCCAATTTCCCTTTATTTGCGTTCCTGGTGTGTAGTGTTGCTTCTCTCAATACCAAGTCCCTAACTTGAAAATGTTAGAGGTTGGCTCTTCGATTGTTGTACCTCCCTACTCGTTGCTTCTGGGTGGCCAACCGGACCAGGGCGGCTTTCCGTCCTTTCGTTCAACAATTCCATTCTCGTTCTCATGCCCTCGCCTTTTGACTCTTTGGTAATATACTAGAACCTGAGGCACGATTCCTGTACCTCGACTGGTATTAATGTATTCACTTCGTAGACTAGAGAAAATGGGGCTACCCTGGTACTTAACTTCGAAGTTATACAGTATGGCCACAAGACTTTGAGCAAGATTTCCTTCCACTTTCCTTTAGAATTGGTCAACCTCTTTTTCAGGTTATTGAGCATAGTTTTGTTCGTCGATTCCGCTTGCCCGTTCCCACTAGGGTGGTAAGGTGTTGATTATATCTTCTTGATTTTGTCCTAAAAAACCTTACTTACCTTGCTACCGACAAATTATTTTTCGTTGTCGCAAATGATCTCGGATGGTATACAAAATTGATTTAGTATGTGATCCCAGATGAACTCGATGACTTCTTTCTACTAGAACTTCTCGAACGCGTGAGCCTTGACCCATTTGGAAAAATAATCGGTCGTGAATAGTATGAATTGAACCTTACTAGGATCCCATGGCAGGGGACCGACAATGTCCATTCCCCACTTTATAAAAGGCCACGGAGATAGGACTAGGTGGAGCATCTATCCCGGTTGATGAATCATTGAGGTGTATATTTGGAGCTCGTTGCACTTTCGCATAAAGTTGTTCGCGTCCTTCTCCATTTCGTTCTAGTAGTAGTCAACTCTAATTAGCTTCCGAACCAAGGATTTTTCCCCGGAATATTTTTTGCAAGTGCCTTCGCGAACTTCTCTCATGGCATACACGGTCTCTCATAGCCCTAAGCATCTATCCAATGGGCCTAAAAAGGATCTCCTAAATAATGCTCCTTCGACTAGGCAAAATCTGGCAGCCTTGGTGCTCCAGGCTCTCGATTCCTTGGGATCTAAAGTGAATTTTCCCGTCTTCAGGTAGTCTATGTATTTGTTTCTCCAATCCCAAGTCAAACTTGCCGAGTTTACTTTAGCGTGTCCTTCTTCTACCACTGAGTTCATCAGTTATGCTACTTCCCCTAAGCTGAATTAATCTAAGTCAACAGCCGACCCTAAGTTTCCTAGTGCATCAGCCTTGCTATTTTGATCTTGGAGTACATGTTGCAAAGCAATTCTTTGAATTGGTGTGGGTTCATCTGTAATTTGTCCAAGTACCTCTGCATCCATTCTTCTTTTACTTCAAACATTATGTTGACTTAGTTTACCACGAGTAGGGAGTCAGATTTTGCTTCAATCAAATCGGCCCAAAGGCTCTTAGCTAGTTCTTGACCAACAATCATGGCCTCATACTTGGCTTCATTGTTAGTCAATTTTATAGTTCTAATAGACTGCCTAACTATACTTCCCGTAGGTGGTATTAACATGATACCAAGCCCGAACCCTTTTGCATTGGAGGCATGTCCATGAATAGGGACCAGATTCTTGGATTAGCCCCCAAGGTGAGCAGTAATTACTTTTCGGCTTTGGGTATTAAGGCCCGCATAATGTCGGCCACAAAGTCTGCCAAAATCTTAAATTTTATGGCTCTTTAGGGTCGGTACTCGACATCATAATCACTAATCTCCATGACCCATTTGCTCAACCGGCCTAAGAGCTCGGTTTATGGATGATATTCCTCAATGTGTAAGAGGCTATGTCAACTATAGGGTGACATTGAAAGTACGATTTTAGATTCTCAGAGGCGCTTAGCAAAGCGAGTGCTAACTTTCCATGTGAGGATACCTCGACTCGACATTGCCTAGAGTTCCTCTGACATAATAAATAGGAAATTCTGTACCTTGTTCCTCTCGAACTAGGACACCACTTACAACTACCTCGGAAACTGCCAATTAGAGGTACAACTATTTATCTGCCTTCGGAGTGCGCAACAGAGGGTGGATCGATAGGTACCATTTGAGTTCTTCCAAAGCTTTGTGGCATTCCATAGTCCATGAAAAATTATTCTTCTTCTTCAATAGTGAGAAGAACCAGTGACTCTTGTTTGAGGACCTCGAGATGAACCGACCCATTGCGACTATACGCCTGGTTAGTCTTTGAATCGTCTTGACATTGTCCACTATGGTGATATCCTATATGGCCTTTATTTTGTCAGGGTTGATCTCTATTCCCCAATTTGATACCATGAACCCGAGGAATTTACCCGAACCGACCCCGAATACGTATTTCTATGGGTTTGGCTTCATGTCGTATTTCCTGAGTATGTCAAAGGTTTCCTGCAAATGTTTCAAATGGTCCTCTACTCATAGGGTCTTGACCAACATATCATAAATATAAACGTCTATTGATTTCCGTATTTGTTCTTCGAACATCTGGTTTACTAGGCATTGGTAGGTGGCACCAGCATTTTTTAATCCAAACGACATTACGTTATAGTAGTAGGTGCTGAATTTGGTTATGAAAAAAAGTCTTTTCTTGATCATCCAGGTCTATACAAATTTAGTTGTACCCAAAGTAGGCGTCGAGAAAACTGAGTATCGCTTGCCCGACCGTCGCATCGATCATTCAATCAATGTTAGGCAAAGGGAAAGAATCCTTAGGGCATGCCTTGTTTAGGTCTTCATAATCCACACACATCCTTAGTTATTTCCTTTTTTAGGTAGTAATACTATGTTAGATAACCAATCCAGGTATTTAACCTCCCGAATAGATCCTATTTTTAGAAGTTTGGATACCTCATCCTTGATGAACTCATGTTTGATATCGGACTATGTTCCCCTCTTCTTCTTAACCGGATGGAATTTATGTTTCAAAATCAGCGTTTGGTGGGGTCCATGTCATATCAAGATGGGACCATGCAAAACAATAGGTGTTAGCTTTAAGAAAATCAATAAGTTTTTTCCTGAGCTCGGAGGTTAACCCTGCGCCGAGTTATACCTTTCGATCAGGTAGATGCTCGATTAATTTGGCTTGCTCTAACTCTTCAACCACTGATTTTGTTGCATCGGTGTTATCAGGAAATATGAATGATCTTGGGATGCCGTAATCGTCCTTCTCGTTTGCTCCTCGTTCTTCCTGTTTCTTCATTTTGGCCGAGGTCGGTATCAGTGATTTCTATTTGATCTCTTCCTTTTTAGTATGTTCCATGACATCGAAAGCGCAAACACCAGGATTACCTCATTGACAAAAAACATCTCCTTTGCGGTCGGCTGTTCTCTGCAGATCCTTTTGATTCCCCCTAGTGTGGGAAATTTCAACACCTGGTGCAAGGTCGAGGGTGCCGCCCTTATGTTGTGAACCCATGGACTTCTGAATGAAGCGTTGTACCTCATGTCCCCTTGGATCATATAGAAATTTATATCTTGGATCGTCCCGACACTGTTTACCGTTAAGTTCATCTCTCCTTTCGTGGTCTCCAGCCATGTTAATTCCGTTCAATACCCAGACTACAGGTACGATTTGGTCCTATAATCCCAATTTTTCTATGACCCTTGATCTGATGATACTGGCCGAGCTACCTGGATCAATAAACACACTGTCAATTCAATATTTATGGATAAGTAAGGATATTATCACCGCATTGTTGTGAGGTTGCACGATGCCCTCAGCATCTTTGCTGCTGAACGAAATGGCTCATTCTGGAACATAATATCGGGTGCATTTTCCCTTTGTGATAGATACTTTAGTGTGTTTTATCATTGGTCTTTGGGAAAATCGACTCATCTGATGAACATTTTGATCACGTACTGAGCCTCTTCTTGTTCGACTTTTTTGATGGCGTCCCTGTACCTGAAGTAGTTTTTAGCTCGCTGACTCAGAAATTCTCGAAGGTGCCCATTATTGAATAACTGGGAAATGTATTCTATTAACTATCGGCAATCTTTGGTCCTATGACCGTGAGTATCGTGATACTTGCACATCAAATTAGGTTCTCTCTAGGTAGGGTCGTACTGCAATGGTCAGGGCCACTTGGTCTTTTTAATGCGCCCTATGGCTGATACGATGCTAGCATCGTTTATGTTAAAGATGTACTCTAATTATATTGGTTCTTCCCCACTCCCGAGCAGCCTGTCAAACCCATTGTTGCATATTAGACCTCGACCATTAGGCCCTCGCCTGCTTCTCTTCTCATTCCTTATGGGGTGATGCCCGAATCCATTTTCTATTCAGTCCGCGTTGTATGGTTGATACCAATCTCAGACCGATCTTGGCTCCTGATCAATGGATCTCTTAGATCTATCATCGGCCATAATGGGATAAACAGATCTAGAAGAGGACCCGAGTTGGTCGTCTTCGACTCTGATCTTCAACTAGTACCTTTTGTGGACATCAGACGAGGTTACCGCTGTGTATGCAACAAAAATTTGTTTTAGCTGTTGAGAGGCCAGGAAACTTTAGGAGTTTATCCTCTGAGTGAATTCCTGAACGGCCCAATCATCTGTAACCGGTAGTAAGTCCATCCATTCCATCTGGAATCTTGACATGAACTTCCTAAGCATCTCGTTATCCCTTTCTTTGACCTTGAAAAGATCTGACTTTCTGGTGTCGACCTTGATGGCCCTGGCATGTGCGTTTATGAAAGTATCTGCAAGCATATAAAGTGAATCAATATAATTTGGGGTCAAGTTGTGATACTATATCATTGGTCCCTTGGACAAAGTCTCCCCAAACTTCTTCAGTAACATTGACTCCATCTCATTATCTTTGTTTACCGTGAAAATGGTAAATGGGATTCTAAAAATATGTGATCTATTCCCAAGCTAGTTTCTAAGGGTGGTTAGTGATAAAACGTGAAGTAAAATGATAAAAGATTGAGTTAACCAAAGCAATAATTGAACTAGCAAGGGGATGTTTCCCGGGTGCAAAGCCGGCCAGTAGACACCTCGAAACTGAGCCTCGAGCCTATATCGGGCTTGTCGAGGGTAGTTGGGAAGGGGATAACAAGTTAAAGTGTAGATAAGTAAGGCTCTATACTATCAATATTGAGCAAATTAACAAAGAACAAACGACCAGATAATAAAGTGCTAAGGCGATGTCGAGGTTGATGAAGACAGATAACTTAGAAGAATGAGGGGGAGAGATAGAGAGATATTATTGCATTTTTGGAGAAGTGAAGCAACATCAGTCTGCCCTATAGAAGGCGGGGACCCTTCTTATATAGGCAGGGTATCCCTTACAATATAAAACGTGGTAAATAGCGATAGTACAGGGATAGCCTGGATAGATTCAACACCTCACAATAGACCTTAGGTACACCGCCCTTGTCAAGTCGAATTACGTGTCTCTGGAGCCTCCCCCTAGCTTGTCGTGGTCCACTGCAATGGTCGAAGTACAATCAATTCTTAGGCAAACTTAAAAGACGGACCCTGGCCTTGGCTCAGAACTCCGAGGGGTATGACCGGGAGATGATCTTTTATGGAGAATTCGGGCTCCCAGATTCACCGGACATAAATAGTCTCCGCGTTTCTTAGAGCAAAAGGCGACAGGGAGTGATGAGAAATGATTCTGAACTCCTACTTCCCTCGGCGTCCCTGAGAATGGTTGTGTGCTGTGAAGGTGTACCACGGGCATCGCTACTGCGTACTCTATTATTAACTGTGGCGGTTGGCTTTCTTTAATGTACCCACGATACCTTTATAAAAGCTTGCTTCTTCCCATCCGGATTCCATTCAGAACCTTTTTGTGAAGTCCGTCTTTTTGCTTCTCTTTGCTTTCTTCCTAGGAGCACGACCTTCTTCGCTTCCCTCTTTTCTTGGGCTTTTTCAAGGATTGCGAACATTTCTACTTCTGCTTCTCATGAGATGGCGAGCTTGTCATCTTTGTTCTTCTCTCAACGTGAAGTGACGACTCGTCCCCATGTCGAGGAGTGCATCTCGGGATCCTTCGCGATGATCTTCTTCAAAATCAGGATGTCACGAACTAGTAACTGGATACATCAGCTCCATAACGGATATAGGGAGGGTGAAAGCCAATTGCTGTTGGGAGG
The DNA here is from genome assembly GCA_026770625.1 of Nicotiana glauca. NCBI lineage: Eukaryota > Viridiplantae > Streptophyta > Magnoliopsida > Solanales > Solanaceae > Nicotiana > Nicotiana glauca. The sequence continues at coordinate 18,694 of MU784657.1, forward strand.
ATATTGTGATCGTGGAGATACCTACTCGGGATGAAGACATTAAAGCTTATAGGGTTGGTTTCCTGAGCGTTTACACCTACCCATTTACTTTAGGACTGGCGGGTCCGTCTTTGTCTCTAATAGATCCTGTGATCCTTGATTGCTGCCGGAGTTATCACGTAACTCTGGGTCAGATCCAACCTTCATTCTGGCATGTGGTTTATATGATCAAGCATTATTCGAGCATGATAGAGGGGATGCCCTTCACTTTGAATCACCTGATCTGGATGTACAGCCCTATCCTCCTTTGTGAAGGCTTAATCAAGCTTCGTCGTCAACCCTTGAGATCTCTTTTCGCATGTACTGAGGAGTTCAAAGATGATGGGTGGTTGAGTCGATTTGTCTGAGTGAGGAGGTCCAATTTGATCCCGACGAAAGGAATGCTGATTCCCAAGAAATGGAATACCGCGTGTAAGTAGATGCATAGCTTCTGTTTCCCTTTGATAGTTTCTCCTTGTGTTTCTAACTCTGTCATTTCTTCTATGTCGTTCTAGCTAAGGAGGTATAACTTGGGGCGGTGTTAGATTTGCGGGATTGGGTCGGCCATTTATACTTGGCTTAACTATATAACGATCGTGCATGGCAGGGTCTGTCCCGAGCCCGGTGGGAGGCGAAAGATCATGGTAAGTCTCGAGTTCTCGGCACCTCCTCACACTCTATTCTATTTGCTTCTGACGGCTTTTCCCTTTCCGCACTTTTAACCCTTATACTTATGCAGGTCTAGGAGGGGTCTTACTGATAATGGAAGTGTTTTCCACCGAAGAGGATATCCAAATGCTTGACGAGGAGAAGAAAAAGCAGAGGGATGCTCCGATCGATCTGCCGGAGCAGAAAAGGATCGACTTATCAATTCTGGCTTCAGTCGCGGCAGGAAATCCTCGTGCTGAAGGTGAGGGAGAAAACAACCCTTTGGAACCCTCTGAAGATCGTTCACGACCAGCAGCTACTCGGGTCGAGGAGATGAATGCCTGCGGATAGGAGTCTGATGCTGACGCTGCCTCTTTTCATAGTGGTGAGGCAACAGACGGAGTATCGAGTGCCAGTTTCGATCCAGCAGGTGGCCGAAGTCCTTCGTGCACCAGGATGTCTTCAGCAGGTGGCTTGAAGGAACATCAATCAAGAACCTAGAATGAACGGGGGTCGAACATTTAAACTGACCCTATTGGTTCGATGGTTATCATTATTCCCCGAAGAAGGGATCACCTCAACCTCCTAGAGTGCGAGACAAAATTTTTAAGGATCTTCCCGAGGCGGGTGCATTGGTAGAAGGTGGAGACGTAATTGGGGGTCCGACGATCGTCCTCGACGGTAGCTCCAGGGTTGACGCTCCCTCTATTTTTGGCGAGATGGGCAGGCTTTGTGCGCGGGTAAACCCCTTTATCCTCTTTCTGTTTCTTTGGGCCATTCTGATCTTCATTTCCTTAACCTTTTTATGATCTTTTAGGCCGAAATGCTTTACAACTAAACCCTCGCCTAGTTTCAGGATGAGGTGAGTCGTCGCGAACATGATAAAGTCATTTTAACCGAACAAGTTATTCATCCTTCGTTCCAGCTATATTTTGAGCCTTCGCGGGAGTCTATTGCTTTTAAACCTTTAGGCCCCAACTTGTGCAATTTGAGAGGGAGACGCTTTTACTGAAAAAGGGAGCTTCAGGCTAGGGATGCTGAAATCCTCGAGCTCATTTGCCGCATGGATGAGGTGACTTCTGAGAGGGACAGCCTTGCGAGGAGGGTTTCCTCAATTGAGCACCAGCTTCGAGATGCGAAGGAGGATAGTGGCAAGCACAAGGATCTTCATTCCGGGATTGTGGCCGCGCTACTTTGGATCAGAGCCGAGGCTGAGGCGCTTGTATCTTTACATGGGGGAGAAGCTGCCGCTAAAGATTCATGTGTTAAAAGGGCCTTTGGAAGGGCAGGCTTGGCTTTGCCTCGAACCACAAATCATGTTTGGACGTACCTTCAAAGGTTAACCACCGAGGGCGCATTAGAAGGCGGTTTATGCTGTGTTAGAAGTGGGGGTAGATCTCTGAAGAGAGGGGACGCATTTGAGAAGGGACCGTTCGGGGATTTGTAGGCACTTTGATGCAACTTTTTGAGGCCTTCAGTTTAGTTGTAGGCTTAGGCTATGTTGTTTTTTCCATTGTTTTCCTTGCATGTATATGAAGTTTTCATTTCGGTATATGTAGAAGGAGAATAATCTCGCAAATTTATTTCCATTGTCGGTGAGAGCTTTGAATCTGTAGTGTAGTTTTGTAGCCCATTTCGGGCTGGTTGATGTGATTCCCGTCGACAGTAGCCGCAGGGGTCTCGTGCCTTCGCGCTCTTGATGTTTTTTCATTTATTTCGGGATTCGGTTCCCGAGTTGTGCTGCAATTCGAGCTGTACTCGATCCCTGAGCTTCCATGTTTCCCCGATTGGCAATGATTGCATTTGTGCTATGCCTTCAGGTGTTTTGCAATTTTCTTGGAGCCAGTCTCCGGGTCAGGAACCCAACTCAGGCTTAATATACTCTTGAGCCCTACTTGTCTGAGTCGGAGATAATGTCCTTTGTACCGTGCCCTTGGGCATGCTACAATTTTTGGGTCCAGTCTCCGAGTCGCATTGTGACTCGAGGTGTAACCGACCCTCAAATCTTATTGAGAAATCGGACGATGACAACGGCCTTTCTGTCATTTGGTCGTTAAGACCTTTTAGTATAAAGCCTGGAGGCTTTGCTTAGTTAACTATTTTGGATTCGATCTCTAAATCAGGTTATGATTTGAGCTTGCTTTAATCCTCAAGTTATCAATTTTTAAGCTGGCAACAATGGCTCATACGTGTATGGTCGTAGAGACCTTTCGATATAAGGCCCGAAGGCATGCTTATCTAGCGACAATGGCACTTACGCTGTTTGGTCGTAGAGACCTTTTGATTGGCCCATAGGCTTTTTATAGGCTTTGTTTCATCTCGTCAAGGGCTTATTGAATATTTTTGCCTGACCCATCTTCGGTTCTGAAAGAACCTCAATTTCAAGTCGTAGTTGGAGATGTTTTGAGCATCTTGTAAGGTTCATAGCTCATAGGTCGAGTAGATCATCACTCCTGCGATTTTGGAGCCGACTTGGTCGGGACTCATTTTTTGCCTATTGAGGGAAGCCTATTTTTAATAGGTTCTTTCAGAAGTACATTCCGAGAATTTTTTAGCAACAATCGGGCATTCCCGAGTCGCATTTTTAGGCTGTAGCAACCATTTTGATCGGAGTCATGTGCATTTGGACGAGGCCATTTATTATCCCGAGAAGTAGTTTTAGGCGTCTACACCGATGGTATGCTCTTTAGGGATTCTTACAAATGCAAAATACAGCCTAAACTGCGGGATTTTTCATACCTGTTGAGGTCTTACAGTTTTCTATGCCTGTTGAGGTCTTACAGTGTATGGAGAATAGATCTGGTTGTGCCGAGGCTACCCGCTAGGGTCTTACAATTTCAGATTTTCTAACACATGCTAATTGGTGATGATTTTCTGAGTTACCGAGTTCCTCTCAAGCTTGAAGACAGCTTTTTGCGAAAACAAAGTTGCATTGCAAGGGCTTTGTGAGCCTGGAATTCCGACCCTGAGGTAGGGTGGATGCTGAATCGTTTTAAGTCTCCTAGTATCTCGGGATATATTTTATGGAGATGCTTTTGCCATGAATATGCAAAAAATAACCTTATTCGAAGAAAGATACCAAGAAATATTCTTAATTTATTAGCGTAAATATAGGTCGTGGATACATACTGCCCTATAGCTACAAGCTCGGCCCACGTGGGTATGGCTCTTCGGGTCGTTTGGTCCAGTGCGTTTCCTCCTGTCAGAGTGTTGCTCGTCATTTTTGCTGAAGCTGGGTCGGTTGTAACGAAGATCCTGTAGGACCGGATGGTGCGGCCGCCACCTTGTTGAAAATCCTGTTTGACAGAAAGACTATTCTTGAATGGAAAAGAGAGAGAAAGCCGATAGAGGAAGAAAATGCATTTTGCTTGAGTGCTCCTGTGGGGCTCCATGGTAGGATAACTTAATAGTAATATCTCTTAAGCATTGACACATTCTAGTTGCTCGGGAGCTGTTCGCCTTTCAAGGTGCCGAGCTTGTAGGAGCTCTTGCCAACTATCCCGAGGATTTGGTACGGTCCTTCTCAATTTTGGCCCAGCTTTCATTCATTTGGATTTCGGGTGTTGAGAGTAACCTTCCTTTGGACCAAGTCTCTGATTCCAAAATTTCGGATGTTCATCCTTCTATTGTAGTACATTTCGATTTTCTGCTTCTGGGCGGCCATTAGGACAAGTGAGGTTTCCCGTCTTTTGTCGAGTAGTTCAAAGGCCATTGTTATGGCCTCGTGATTGGACTCCTTGCTGGCATGCCAAAATCTGGCGCTTGGTTCTCCGACCTCCACTGGTATTAATACTTCAGCACCATATACTAGGGAGAAAGGTGTTTCCTCCGTGCTTGATTTTGGGGTTGTACGGTACGCCCACAACACTTTGGGCAGTGTTTCTCGCCTCTTTCCTTTTGCACTCTCCAATTTATTCTTTAGGTTTTGAATGATGGTTTTATTTGTGGATTCGGCCTGACCGTTTGTGCACATATGGTACAGTGTAGAAAGGATTCTTTTGATTTTGTTGTCTTCATGGAACTGTGTCACCTTGCTCCAGATGAATTGCCTCCCGTTGTCGCATGTTATTTCGGATGGATCCCGAACTGGCATATGATGTGTTCCCATATGAATTTGATAACTTCCATATCTCTTATTTTTTTGAAGTCCTGTGCTTCCACCCATTTTGAAAAGTAATCAGTCATAAATAGAATGAATCGAACATTACCTGTTGCCGTCGGCAAAGGGTCGACAATGTCAATTCCCCATTTCATAAAGGGCCACGGCGATATGTCGGCGTGTAGCTATTCGCTGGGTTAGTGAATCTTGGGGGCAAATCTCTGACATTTGTCGCATCCCCGGACGAACTCCTTAGCGTCTTTTTCCATACTGTCCCTATAGTAACCTGCTCTGATCACCTTCCGGACTAGGGAGTCCGCCCCAGAGTGGTTTTCGCAGGTGCCCTCGTGGATATCCTAGATCACATAGTCTGTGTCGTCCGATCCCAGGCATACCTCTAGGGGTTCGTCAAACGTCCTCCTGTACAGGTCCCCATTTTCGTCGAGTGAGAACCGAGCCGCTTTAGTTCGCAAGGCCCTCAATTCTTTTGGATCAACGGGCAATTTCGCGTCCTTTAGATAAACATCGTATTTGTTTCTCCAATCCCATGTCAAGCTGGTAGAGTTGATTTCTCCATGTCCTTCATCGACCATGGATTTGATTAATTAGATGAAGGCTCCAAGGAGCAGATCTTCTTCCTCAGCGGATGACCTAGGTTGGCCAAGGTATCAGCCTCGCTGTTCTGCTCTCGGGGCATATGGTCTAAGGACCATTCTTTGAAGCGGTGCAACATGACTTGGATCTTATCCAGATACCTGTGCATCCTGTCTTTACGGGATTCGTACCTCCCGTTCACTCGACTTACCGCGAGGAGTGAATCGCATTTTGCCTCAATGACTTCGGCTCCCAAGACTTTAGCCAATTCCAAACTTGCAATCATAGCCTCATACTCGGCCTCTTTGTTAGTTAACTTTGTGGTTTTTATGAACCATCGGATTACGCCGCCGATGGGCAACTTTAGGACTATACCAAGTTTGGATTCTCTGACATTTGTGGCACCATTTGTGAATAGGATCCATACCCTAGAGAATGTGCCCGATTTAAGTAAAAGCTCTCTTTCTATTTCAGGAACGAGGAATGGCAAAAATTCAACCATGAAATCTGCTAGGATTTGGGATTTGATAGCCGTCCGAGGTTGATATTCAATATTGTATCCTCCGATTTCAATGGCCCATTTGGCTAGTAGACCCGATAGCTTGGGTTTGTGAAGTATGCTTCGGTGAGGGTAGGTTGACAAGATGCAAATGTGGTGACACTGGAGGTAAGGCTCCAGCTTGCGCGAGGCACTTGCCAGTGCGAGCGCCAATTTTTCTAGGCAGGGGTACCGACTTTCAGCATCCCCCAAAAGTTCGGCTAACAATACACTAGAAATTGTGTACCTTGATCTTCACGAACTAAGACACCGCTTACCGCTATTTCAGACACAGCCAGGTACAGGTACAATGTTTCATCCTTTTTGGGCGTATGTAGCAGGGGTGGGCTAGATAGGTACCATTTTAGTTCTTCCAGGGCATGTTGGCATTCCGAAGTCCATTCAAAATTGCTCCTTTTTTTGAGCAGGGCGAAGAAGTAATGGCTCTTGTTCGACGACCTTGATATGAACCTGCCCAAGGTCGTCAGCCGTTGGACGACTTTAACGTTGTTTGCCACTGTGATTTCTTCGGTGGACCTTATTTTTTCGGGGTTGATCTCGATCCCCTTGTTTGAACCATGAAGCATATAAATTTGCCCAAACCTACTCTGAAGGAACACGTTTCGGGGTTGAGCTTTATGTTATAGCTTCTGAGGATGTGAAAAGTTTCCTGCAAATGGGTCAGATGATCCTCTGCGCGTAGGGATTTAACTAACATATCGTCAATGTATACTTCCATTGATTTTCCTATTTGGTGCTTTAACATCTTATTAACTAGGCGTTGGTACGTTGCTCCTGCATTTTTTAGTCCAAAGGGCGTCACGTTATAGCAATATGTACCATACTTTGTGATGAATGAAGTCTTTTCCATATCCTTGGGGTTCATCTGAATCTAATTGTAACCCGAGTAAGCATCGAGGAAGGTGAGGGTCTCGTGGCCGACCATGTCATCCATCAGATGAACAATGTTGGGCAGCGGGAAAGAATCTATTAAGCATGATTTGTTTAAATCCTTATTATCTACGCACATTCTTGGCTTATCCCTTTTTTTGGCAATATTACTACGTTAGCTAGCCATTCGGGATACTTTACCTCCCTAATGGACCCAATTTTTAAGAGTTTCGTTACCTCCTCTTTGATGAAGCCGTGTTTTACCTCAGACTACAGCCTCTTCTTATGCTTCACAGGTTTGAATTTGGGGTCATCGCTCAGCCGGTGGGAGGTTATTTTTGGTGGAATACCTGTCATATCTAGGCGGGACCAGGCAAAACAGTCGATATTATTACTAAGGAATCAAATAAACGATGTCCTAAACTCGGGGTGTCAACCCCGTACGCAGGTATACCTTGCAATCCAGGAGGTTATCGATCAGAATGACCTGCTCCAATTCTTCGACTTTCGATTTAGTTGCATCTGGTTCTTCGGGGGTGATGAAGGTTTGAGGGGAAAAGAAATCTTCCTTATTATCTCCGACGGTTTGCATGCTTTTTCTCTCGTTTGAGGCCGACTGCACGGGAGTTGACGCCTCATGGTGGACCGCAAACATTTCTCTTGCTGCCCGCTGTTCTCCATGTATTGTTGTAATGCCATTTCTTGTGGGGAATCTCACCACTTGGTGCAAGGTCAACGGTACTGCCCTCATATTGTGTATCCAAGGCCTACCAAGCAAAGCGTTGTACCTCACGTCGCCGTCGATGACTTGAAATTTGGTGCTCTGGGTTGTGCCAGATGTGTTGACCGGGAGGGTGACTTCTCTTTTCGTTTCTTCCCCAGTTATGTTGAAACCATTGAGGATTAGAGGAATGTTATTAATCTGAATGAGCAATCCCATTGTTTTATTACTCCTGACCTAATTATGTTGGCCAAGCTGCCCGGGTCCACGAGTACGCGCTTTATCCTCTCATTGTTCAAGAGAAGCGAGATTATCGGTGCGTCGTTATGTGGTTCCCCCATGGCCTTGAGGTCCTCCTCGATGAATATAAGGGTTTCTTCAGGTAAGAGCTTTCGGGTCGGCCCTTCTATAGCGGATGTTTTTGTTTGCTTGGACATGGGACCTTGGAGATCATTAGCCCCTCCGATAATCATGTGGATACCATGTGGGGGAGCCCTCTTTTGCGTTCGGATTGAACCCGGGGGTGTGCCGGACTCCGGGTTGATCGGGTCCATTCTCCTATTGCTCTTGAGATCTCCGCTTCCCATTTTGCCAATCGAGTAGAATATCTAGTCCTGAAAGTGGAGATCCCGGGCAAGAAGAAGTGTGAAAGATATCGTGTGTCCAAGTGATGAAACTAGCAAGAAAATAATCACTATTATTTTTAGCCCCACGGTAGGTGCCAAACTGTTTAGCGTGAAAATGGTAACAACAATTAAATTTGTAAATGAGATTCTAAAAATACATGATCTATTCTCGAGCTAGTTTGTAATGGTGGTTAGTGCTAAAACGTGAAGTAAAGTGATAAAGATTAAGTTAACCAAAGCAATAATCGAATCGGCAAGGGGATGTTTCCCGGGCGCAAAGCCAAGCAGTAGACACCTCGAAACTGAGCCTCAAGCCTATCTCGGGCTTGTTGAGGGTAGTTGGGAAGGGGATAACAAGTAAAAGTGTAGATAAGCAAGGCTCTATACTATCAATATTGAGAAAAATAATGAAGAACAAACGATGAGATAATAAAGTGCTAAGGCAACCTCGAGGTCGATGAAGGTAGATAACTTAGAAGAAAGAGGGGGAGAGAGAGATATTATTGCATTTTTAGAGAAGTGAAGCAACATCAGTCTGCCCTATAGAAGGCAGGGACCCTCCTTATATAGGCAGGGGATCCCTTACCATATAAAATGTGGTAAATAGTGATAGTACAGGGATAGCCTGGCTAGATTCAACACCTCAGAATAGACCTCAGGTATGCTACCCTTGTCAAGTCGAATTGCGTGTCTCGGGAGCCTCCCCCTATCTTGCCATAGTCTGCTGCAACGGTCAGAACAGAATCAATTCTTAGGCAAACTTTGAAGACGGACTCTATCCTTGGCTCCGAACTCCGAGGGGTATGACCGAGAGATGATCTTTTGATGGAGAACTCGGGCTCCCGGATTCACCGGACACAATCTTCCAAATTGTTCCCCTTGATCGCGAATGTATAGGAGGTTACATGATTATTTGGATCCATGCTATCATATTATTTGGGGATGTCGAGCATACGAAACCTATCTGTGATTGGCTTTGGCACCGCGCTTGGAGTTTTTAGTATCTGGTCCCTTCAATATTGATGGTGCTTCCGGGATCTAATCGACCTTGGAATTGTATGTTTTCACCTTTTTGTCATTAGCCTCAATCTTTATATCACGTGACTCCACCCATTTCGTCAACTCTTCAAGTATTTTCATTACCTCAGATGTAACCCTAGGCTCGGCTTCACCCGATCTCTCGATAATTTGTTCGCCTCTTCAGGTGCTTTCTAGGGATTGTTTGGGATCGACCCTGTTAGGGGTGTGTCTTTGATTATATAGTTATGCTATTGCCACTTGTTTAACCTGCAAGATTTCAAAAATCAACCGTACGCTTACCCATCACCTTTCCCTTCGGGTGCTTCTCGAGATGTTGGTCGAGCTCCTCCCGCGAACACTATTTTCGGGATTAGTTGGAAAATTAATATTTATGGCCACCTACGAGTTAGCATTGGCCAGTTTGGCAACTAGGACATTATTGGGGTTGACAGGAATCACATCGTTACTGGGCATCAAACTATTATTTTCATCAGGATGGCAAGACTCATCGTCAAAGTTCAAATGAACACACAGAGAGTTTGAAATTTTAGGCTGGCCTTAAATTAAGATTTCAAAGAACAAGTGTAAACTATGGTGTGTTATGGAAATTCATATCAAATCACCAGTATTACCCTTAGCCTTACGCTGTACGCCAAACTGTTTACCCTAAAATTAGGCAAATTAAATTTATGCGAGGCTTAAAGAATGTTGGTTTAATTCAACATGAATAATGAATAATACTAAATAAATAAATTAAAGACGAAATATATGATCAAACCAATTGCAATGTTATGACCAAGCTTGATCTTAGATTGAACAACAACCTCGTCCTCGATTGGACCATCGGTTCGCGCCCAGTCGTGAATATAAAATAGTACAAGCAAAGTTCTTAACAATAGATAAAAGGTAAAAAATAAAATTTTATTGCCTTGAATTGCGTGTTACAATGTGTGAGACTAAATAAAAACTTCCTCTTTAGATATTTGGAGTGTTTCACTCATAGTAAAAGTCTGGAATAGGTAAAATCTTCATTTTCCTGTAGCTACTGATCCATAATCGACATCGAGCAAGATTTGCATCGTGATATGCGGTTGAGGGCAAGTATCGCAACCCTTTATCCGTCATGGAAAACTGCTCACTGTGTCTCCTGAGGTCTTAGAACTTATACTTGACGCGTCGCTTTACCAAACCCAATGACAGATACATCATTCACTCTTCCTGGGTCTCGATACGAAGGGTCTCTAATCTCGATTACAATCTCGCGAATCTGTGCTCTCCCACTATTCTCTCATCGGGTAACCGGGTTATACATTGCCCCTGATTTTACCTGTATAAAACATGTACATAACTTAATTAGGATAGGGCCCCGCCTTACCCTAAAAGATTATAGCACATGCTTCTGTACCTAACGACTTCGAACGGCTACTCCGAAGGGATAGATAACAACAATCAGTAGCTGGAACATGCACCTACTAGGGTGGAGCGTCACTGGGTCTATCTATACTTGCGGACATGAACACAACACCCTAAAAAAAGGGACGTCAGTACCAAAAATCTGCTCAGTATGCAAGACTAAGAAAATATGAAATCAATGGCATAACGTAGGAGATATGAGTACTTACTTTTACCCTGAACACCAATGACAAGCCACCGAGGGCGTAGTTTGTGGAAACTATGAATAATGAATGTATGCAAGCTTTTGTAAAACCATGTCTCTCATTGGGTACATATATATATATATATATATATATATATATATCACGCTTTGGGGCACATTTCATCACTCCATACCGGCCTCATACAAGACTCAGTTGTACCCGACCTTAGGATATCTCGGTCGTACCTGGTCTTACAGAACTCAGCATACACGATCTTAGAAGGACTCAATAATGATTCATATCATGTCATTCCATACTTGGACTCATAGAGGACTCGGTTGTACCCGGTCACTAAAGAGGCTCGATAAGCTCACATTATACATTCATTGCACCTTGCCACACAAGGGCTCGGTAATATCTCATGTCATGTCTCATCATACCCAAATGATCAGTGGTTGTAGGATAGGTGCCGTACCTCACTGATTATAGCGTGACTTGATAAGGTAAAATAAATAATATACATATATATATATATATATAAAAGTGAAATTCATAGCCTTTCTCAAGGGATACTAAGTTTAAACTCTGAATAAATCAAACACTTCTACCTCAAGATGCAAAATAGGAACACTTCAGACTTTGAAAGAAATGCCACCAACGAGAATGTACAAGAAAAAAAAACATCATCGAGAGGGACTTAGAACTATCAAACCTTACAGTGCATAAATCATTAAAGAGGGAAAGACTTACACAACTCATGCCAAGAAAGACGGTTGTGCCATATACCTCGTTGAAAAACTAGCTACACTTCTACAATGGTTACTCCTCCTTTGAGAAATCTCCAGAATTAATGCAACAAGATAATAGATGCTACAGTGATGTTTCAAAGCTTTTTCACGTTAACCTTACTAGGATTTCCTTCATATTCAGTCTAGTTCTACTTACGAACGCCAATTGGAGGTTTCAGAGCATTTTTGAGTGACTTATAGTGGGTGATACTTATAAAAAAACGAGAGAGAATGATCCTTATTGCCTTTATATACATACACCAATCATAGAAAATTTTGCTGCTCCACATGCAAAATGGGTCACTCTACATCACCTACTGTGCCTAGTTGGACAGCTGGCGAAATCCATTCGCATACAGTTTTCTCATCTGCCCAGTAATGTGTCGCCATCTGGTTGGTTTCACTTAAACCTCATAAATCTTCCAACTTCGTATATGAGGTGTAATATTGCTGAGAAGTCTAAAACTAGTTTTTTCTCCCGGAAACAGTGGTTCATTTTCTTGATCCCTAGCTGGGGAAACATGAACCTACATTCAGTCGTTACTATTACGGTCAAATGCACATACAAGTATATACGATTCTCAAGTTATAAAGTAATGAGATATTTTATCGAACCCACATGGACTTAAAAACTTAGCCATTAACTGGATTATACTATCCTAATTATCTAAATAAGAATTAAACCCAAGAGTGGTGATTCTAAATTAATCAATTTTTTTATAAAAATAAACTTTAAAGAAAGGAAGAACAAATTTTTATGTTATCAATGTCATGAAAATGATCTAGAGATATGGGCTACCTAACAGTCTTATTATGTTCTTCAAGTGATTCAACTTCTTAAGCTACCTAATTCAATAATTGATCGGATTGTACATATGACTAGCATGCTCGCACAATATTACCTGCCTATTTAAGATATATCAACGCATATATCCTTATGGAATAGAATCTGCTAAGAATGTATAGAAAATATGGAACTAAACTAAACAAGACTGTTAGGCATATTCCTATCCTAACCGCGAAATCACTCACGTTTAGATATAAGTTATACTCAATCCTCTTTGCAATCTAGATTTTTTCTCCAGAGTCCAGCCTTGGATGCGTAGATGGTATTCAATAGGCGATCTAGTTATCAAAAAATTATGGCATGATTGTATAAATAACCAATATGATAACTCAAAAAACCGAAATCAGTATTCAAATAATAATAGTCATGAAAGAAATATAAGCCTACAATGTGAAGTTTAACTCCACATAGACATGATAGCCAAATAATAAATCATCCAAAGAAAAATATAATTACTAATGGCGAAAGAAAAGATGAACTACATGGCGTTCCTTGCTTTCCCTAGGTTAAAAGTTATGAATCATGTTTAGGATATATTTATAGGTGTATGAGACGTTTTAGTCCAATCCCAACTCGAATTAGAAAAGCCGGAGAACATATTTTCTAGGCTAGCATGGCGACAACCTTGATGTCCACCTTTGTGGAGGCCTTGTTATGGACTCATTTTACTAGTTTGCATGGCTGTCAACTTCTTTAGCTTGTTCTCTTGGGACGCGATGTGACAAAAGGAAGATGTTCCCTCCTGAGCTTCAGTTTGCTTGTGCAATTGACTCAGACTTCTGCTGAATCATTCATTTTCGGTAAAAATCATCCATAAAATCGACCAACATCGGTCGGTAATGGCCAATAACCATCTAAAATAAGACCATTAACATGTGGTCGGTATTTTGAAGGTCGGAAGAGTATACCGACAAAAGTCGGTCGAAAGTTACCGACCAACATTGGTCAGTATACTCTACACGACCATCTGACAATTTAATTGACTTACCGACCAACATTGGTCGGAATGTTAGTTTAGTAATTTAATTTTATCGACCAACGTTCATTTTTGTTTTAAATTTATTAGTTTTTTATTACCGACAAATTTTGGTCAGTATTGAAAACTATTTTTTATAAATAATTAAAATTTAAAAATACCGACCAATGTTGGTCGGTAATCTGGACAGGGCTACCAACTTACCAACCAAAGATGGTTGGTAATGTTAAATTTCTTGGAATTCAATGCCCTTTTACCGACCAGTATTGGTAGGTAGTTTGTAATTTTTTTATTAGTTACCAACCATGGTTGGTCAGTTTTCTGGAATTAATTTTGGCAGAAAATACCTGTTTTGATAGATACATCACCTGCCAAATAAAAACAACATACAAATAACCCCAATTCACATCAATAACCACCAATTCACCACATACAATCCCTAATTCACCACAAATCAACCAAACATCCATCAACAACAAAAACAACAACAAAAACAACCACCAAACTTCCAATTAATACTTTAAACTAGAAAATTAAAGTTCAACCAAAAATCACAAACCAAAGCCAAGCAAAAACTAAGTAATTACAACAAGTTCAAAATTGATCGATCTAATTTAATACTAGTTCTATTAGTCTAGTTCAAAGTATATCAAAGTATTGGTCAAGGAGTAGTTTCTACAACATTATCAATATTTGATGATCTTTCATCAACAAGACGGTATTGAGAACGGTGTTGTGGAGGACGGGAGGAATGATCACGGGGAGGACGTGAAGAACGATCACGTGGAGGTCGAGCCTCTAGCGATGAATCACGAGACCGGGGCAACTGAAAAGCTCCAGTAGAAACTAGAGTTCTGATCTAAGCTTGCATACCAAGGAATTGAACATCCCTAAGCCTTCCTCTTTCCTTGTCCGCTTCTAGCTCGGAGGTAAGCTTTGTCACTGTCTCCTACATAGCCGAGAGGCTCTACCTATTAAGTTCCTTACCCTGTGAGAAAGTCCATATTCTTGCATTCCATACCTATAGTGATGGAATTGTTTCTCAGGAAGCCCATATAGCTTCCCCCTTTTTGGACCGCCAACAGCCTCCAACCATATTCTTTCAGTATCCTCGTCCGAAGGTTGGGTTGGCTCGCCCAATTCAGCAGTCGGTAGACTACGAATGAATTCCTTCACATTACTTTGGTTGCGATCCTACATTGTTTTATATTAAATTAGTATTTAAAATTTTTTATAAGAGTAAATTATAACACTTAAAGAAAATTAAAAGCTTGCCTATGCAGTCTCTACCCGGTCCTCGACCCACCTATCTCCATCCCCCTCTTTCTTCTTCTTTAAAATATGTGTCTCCTTGAATAGCTCATTATGGCTCATTGGACGCCTGTTAATACCTAATTTTTTCCTCATATTTTTAAATTGTAAAAATATACTGTCAAAATAGTATGTTTGCATTATTATTTGATTTACAAAATTTATGTAAGCATTTTCCATAATTTCCCATAATTATTACAGCTTTAAAATAATTTTCTTGCATTTTAATATCTAGTAATTATCCTTTAAATAATCTTGTGATGGCGTGGTTAAATTAAATACTTATTTTGCACGTATAATATATGTTCAAACATTTTATTTCAATATATGTAATTACACTAGCATTTTAAACCTATTTTGTCTAATTTTGCAACAATGGCCTATATTCACACAATTACCCTCTATTTTATATTATTTTGTGCCAAAATAGCTTATTTATATTTTTATAATTCAAAGTTATTATTTTAAACATTTTTAGGGAGTAAATAATATTTTATTTATTAATTATTTTTATAAATAATTTTTGATAAATTTAAGGGTATTTAAATAACAACCCAAATTTTGCCTATTTTCGGACCTAAACTACACTAATTCCCAACCTCGTCAAAAAAATTAGCCTAACTCATCTCAAATCCCAGCCGTTTGATCAAAAGTGATCATTGACGCATAACATTTCCCCCATTTATTCTTATAACCCAACCCCAAACCCTATAGACATATTGTCTCTGCTCAGCCTCCCTCACACGCTTTCTTCTTCTACAAATCCTAGGTGTCTCACCCCCAAATCCCCTCTCCTAATCCCGTTGATAATGAGATTTTACCAATACTTGCTTACCATATTTAGGTTCCTTTGGTACTGGCTACTCGATTTTGATATTACATAGGTATTTGCCTAATTTTGAAAAATACCACATCTATATCGGACAATAATCGACCCAATCCCGAAGATTTGTGTGATATTCCGTCCATATATGCGAGATGAACTGGATCCTTCATACTAGTTGTCTGATTTTTGTGTTTAAAACCCTAACTAGGGTTTGGAGTTTGATACTTTTCCTTTTCTGTTGTTTTACTAAATTATATGCGAGATTTCCCCTATTTCTTCGTCTGTGTTTACTTGATTTCGTTCTTTACATGTGTTTAATCAATTATTTTCCTTGTTTGTGCATCTGTTTTTATTGCTATATAAACCCATTCCCCTTCCCTTTTTTTGACAGACCTTAATCGCTGTAATCTCACTAAAAACATGAGGCTTTGCACTATGAATTCCTTTATTATCTCGGTCTTTTTTTTGTGGTGGCCGACTAAAAGCCAATGCCACAGAGAATCTTGTGCTCGAACTCTTCTGGGTGCAAGCATTGCCCGAGGTTCTTTAAAGCCCTTGGGAACTTTGACGCATCGAGGTTTCTAGGTTCTTGTGGATATTTTGCTCTTGTTTGTTGTTCGTCTAACTTGTGAGCTACTTGTCTCTTGTAGTTTCATCACTATGTGTTCTTGATTTGCGTATGTTCTCACCTTTGAAATTCATGGCTTAATATATTTTCTGGATTACTTTTGTGCATGAGTTTGTTAATTCTACTTTGTTCTAAGTCTGTTAGCATCTGACTCTCCTCCTAATTCTACAAGTTATGTGTTTGCCTAAGCCTAACTTGGGTAATATGAGTGCAAGGGTCTAGATGTTTCCCTAATTCATGCTTATTTGTTTTGTCTTTAACCTCTATAGAGAATGCTAGAATGTTTGTGTTAATTGCGACATGTTCACTTGCTATTTTGTCATTCAGCATGCTCACCCGATCCCCATACCCCATTAGTGACTGATTGAGATATTAACATTTACCTCAACATGTTTTTCCATGCCTGGCTTGGACCATTTTGTGACATGATTTAGATCTTCTCTAAGAATATTTTCTATCGACTATGATCTTGCTTCTATGATAATATGTTTACCAGTCTGCCCGTTGTTCATTTGGTACACTCTTTCTTCCAATATTTATCACAAAATGTGTCCCCCATCCAGTGGCGAATCTAGAGTACAGCTACTGGGTTCCCGGAATCCCCCTCTGCCCCCATCATTTCTAAGTACTGATTATCATGACCCTAGGATATATGTTTAGCTTAATCTGAACCTTCTAAGCCTCATTTGGTTTAGGGTTATGACTGAAAACCTATGCAAACCTATTTCTTTCCCAAACTCCTTACAATATATGGCTGTCTATGTGGTACTTTGCTATGTTTTGAAATTCTGCTAAACTTGCTGGCCTGTTTGATTAGTTGCTCTCTATGGCTAGGTCTACTTTAGGTCATAAGTGTGTTCCCCACTTCTGTCCCTCATCTATTTTCCATTCTCCCTCATTGTCACTTATGCTATTTTGAACTCCCTATTCTTAGCCTGCTGAAAGTCAAGGCTATCAAGGCTCTTGCTACTGACCTCCCTAGTGTGAGCACTTCTTGGGGTCCATTTGAGGTCTTTGTGAACTCTGACACACTAGGATTTGGGTCCTTGATCATTCCCCCCAATACTGAAACCCGCACTATCCATGACACTCCAATCTTTCAGCCTATGGTATACTGAATATGTAAATTGGTTGGTCAATCTATGGTTGTATGATATAGCCTAAGTTCTTTTATGGGTTCTGGGTTGTGCTGATGAATATGTGTCCTGGGCAAGTTGCATGTGAGTTGATTAAGCCCAAGTAGTGCTGGGTGTTTCCTTTTGGGTCTGCTATAAGCCTACTGCCATTAATTACACAATACTTATTATTAAATTAATATTAGGCCTGTAATATATTTGTAATGGACAACTGGGTGTTAGTACAAAAAAGAGGAATGGGTAGATTCTTATTGTTTGCATGAAAGGAGTAGATAAAATGGCTATAGGTCTTATTGATTCTCTTGCTATATGTGCCATTCGATCTATGTGTGCGCTATAGAAACCATGTGATTAGGATAAGCAAACATGTGTATACTTTATGTTTGCAAACGTGAATGCCACAATTGTTTCTTACTACTATGTATTGTTAGAGAACCTGCCTATAGGAGCAAAATGTCAATGAACTATCTTTCAATTCGTCTCAGAATGATCACTAAAAAGCATTCCCATAGGATTAATCACTTCATTTGCTATTGTCCTATACTATATACTAGAACCCATATCTATAGGATCTGACCACTCCGTTTTCTATTGTCTCACATTGTACAATATATATCACGCCTATAGGATTTTCATTACTTAAACTTGCTATAACATCATACTACTCACCTAGAAAGCATGCCTATAGGGATAAATCTTTTAAAACCAAGCCCAACTGTCAATCGTTAGAAAACCTACTCCGAGGATATTTATTGGCGACTTCACTGCCCATTTACACAAATGACTAGATATCATGTTTATAGGACCTGCAACATTCTAATATGTCATAAATTATAGAATTACCTCTCTAATATTGGAATCATAAATCACCTAGCAATCATGTCTATAGGTTTAATCACTTATAATCTGCAATTGCAATAATCCGCTTGTAATACCAAATGCGCTCCCCCCCCCCCAAATCTATTAGTTGTCTATAAGTATGAAATGGCACCTTGCATCTGGAACTGCTCGTACTTTAATTCAAAGTCATCTCGAAATCATGTCTATAGGTTTAAGATTCTGAATTCTGAAAGCTCCTAATTTGCATATTTATTTGCCTGCATTTGTTGTCTAAATGTGGAGGCTAACTGATATGATCAAATTATACTTTAATTAAATAGCATAAGGCAGTCAATGTCAAATATAATAACCCAACAAGGTTGGGGTCGAATCCCACAGGGAATACAGTGTGAAAAGTTTAATTGAGTAGTATGTAACTTGTCTTAGGTCGTAGTTCTATTCCTTTAATGTAATAAGAGAAAGATATAGTTGTGAATTAACTAGATAACTAATTGTGTTACGAGAATGTATATAATTTGATTAAGAAAACTGAGGTTGTGTCCCCATCAATATAATGTAAAGCTATCGGTGTTAATATGATATATTTTTAATGAAAGTTCCTTTGACATGCAAATGATTTCTAAATGACTACCCAATATTTTTCAATGGTTGGGTAGTATTTTCCCTTTATGATTTTTCCAAATATAAAAGAGTTACAATTTAATAACAACAAATTTATCCCAAGTAGAACCCACTTATTCCTAAGTGATTCTATTAAATAAAATTTAAAGTCTTAAGTTCTTGATATTCAATTCTACCGGACCCTAACTAACTTTTCTAAGTAAAGAAAGAGTAAAATGGAATAGATTAATGTTTGCCACTACCAACCATAATTAAAGAACAAGAATTAAATAAATATCTACCAACCATTACATATATATTCAATGTTAAACACCCATTAACATTACACCCATCTAGGGTCCACAACCTTAGAATTTAAACAAGCTACTCATGCTAAAATACAAGAATAATGTCATAAAGCTTACAAAAGTGCAAGATTCCTTCTTCACAAGCTTCCAAATTAATGAAGTATTTAGTTCTCTCTATGTAAGACCTTTTTTTGACTTCCATGACCCACAAAACCCTAGTTATTTATTTTATAGTGGACCAAAATTCGTGGTCAAAATCGGACAAAAATGCCCCTTCAGACAACTTATGCGATCGCATAATGGTCGCAGACCACGTATGCAGTCCGCATACTCTTCATTCCTTTGCAGAATTAATAAGTTACCAATTCCAGCTTCATCACATATCGATTATGTGTCTGCATGTGTGTTATGTGACCGTATATGCCATCGCAAATCATGATGAGAAACTTCTTCCAATGGAATTATGCTGCTCGCACAAGTGTTATGCGACCATGCGACCGCATATTGTTCTCTTCATTTAGCCAATAAGTCTGTCTCAGTTTGCGATCACCATCTGAATTATGCGGCCCGCATGTGAATTATGCTGCCGCATACTTGTAGCATTTCCATTCTTTTGCGACCTTTTGACTTCTTTTCCACGTTCTTTGATCTTCAATCTCATGCACTATAAAACAACCAAACTTGATCAAAATGAACTAAAAATGCATTAAAATACGAGTTAAAATCTAAGTAATTGGTATCAATTGTGCCGAAATTCTATGACACATCACTAACTTGAGCCCTTAACTGCTTTTATATGAAGTCTAACTTGTTTTATATATCACCTAGTTTTCTCATTTTGAGAAACCTAAGTTAAGTCTAGAACCACCCAAAATAGAGGTCCAAATGCCTCCTGGACCATAGGCATGGGACGGGTAGTGCACGCATAAGGTACAACTTAGAATCAATTAGTGTGTCTTAGGTATCAACTTAAAGATAGTAATCAGGTAGCAGAAGATGATAGTGTGTGCCCGCTGAATAATACAAGTAACATACCATTTTGAGGGACTTACGAAGTATTATTTATGTTGCACGGGGTGATCCTTTAGGCTAAAAAATTTAGGACCCCCCATCTTATCTTTAAAATCAATCATTTGTGTTAAATAAAATTTCCCAAACTTCTTGCTTTTCTCCATCCTTGTTCATCTAACTAAGTCATATAATTCGAGTTCGGATAGGACTCACAGTTGTGGACCTCGAAGAATGCCTAACACCTTCTCTTCGAGGTAATTTGAGGCCTTACTCGATCTTTGGTGATGTAAACCATTTAATCTAGAGTTATTTGCAAATAGGTGCCCTAACGCACCTCAAACCCGTTAGGCGGCGACTCTCTCTTTTAACACCTTTGTACGCGGTGAAATCAAAGGGCCCGATTTTCCGCCATCAAGCCATCTCGGGGAGGTACCTCGAGACCTCAAAAACATGAATCCCTCTTGGGAAGATACCTCGAGACCCCGAGAACATGAAGCCACCTCGGGAGAATATCTCAAGACTCCGATGATATGAAGTCACAACTTAGTCTACTCCTTCGAGGCCCGTCAAGGTCCGATTTAAGGCCGAGATAAAGAAAAAAGGGGCAAGCCCCCAAGACACGCGGTTAAGCCTGACAGGAGCAGCCTATCCCTAGCCTATGCTGGGGTGTCGAGTCAAGCCATCACATCTTCATATTTCATAAATTAAATATACATGTATTCTGAGTTTTCCTCTCCTATAAAAACGGGGACTCGCCCTACTTTGTAAGGGACTGATGTTGCTTTAACTATTCTATAAAGTGCAATAATCTCTCTCTCTCTCTCTCTCTCTCTCTCTCTCTCTTTTCTTACTAAAGCTTATTGGTTCTCACTGATAATGAGGATACCTCGATATCCTTTGCCTCTACATGTGTTCTTCATTCTGCATGTGTTCTTCAGTTTATATGTGTTCTTCATCGTACAATCTCAATTTCGATTATAACTAGCTTCGTTTGATTATATCTCTAACTATTAGATTACTCCCGAGTATCCCCAACAACCCGAGCTCAACCCTGAGGTCGACCTCGATGTCCCAATCGACCAAGCTTACACCCGGGTAGCAGACCCATTGGTTCGCTCGTTACATCGCTTAACTTCCGGCCTATCGTTAAAACCCATAATATTGGCATCGTCTTCTCTATCAAATTAGCTTGGGAATAGATCACATATATTTAGAGTCCCATTTAACAAATTTAATTGTAGTTACCATTTTCACGTTAAATAGTTTGGCGCCCACCATGGGGCGAAATATAATAGTGATTATTTTCTTGCTAGTTTCATCATGCAAACGCAAATCATTTTTCACACTTTTTCTTGTCCAAGATCCTTTGATTGCAGGTAAAAATGTCTGGCTCGGTGAATAGTGCAGAGAACGACTACCTCGAGGGTCACGAGGAAAATGGTGTAGCTATCCCGGCCGCCGGAGCACCACTGCAGGATCCCGATAACGCACCCGGACTAATACTAGAAGATGCAGAATTATAGGATGCACAAAAAGTCAACAAAACTCCTCACGCAAATAGAAGCATGCGACACAATGACCGAAAGGAAGTTCAAAAAACCCCGGCTCGGGAAGAACATGAAGTTAGTCTTTACGTTATTTTTGAAATGTTGCAGGCACGACAGCTGGTCATTGCTCAGTTGCAAAGCCATCCGAGGATCCCCAGCATAGCAACACCAGAGACAACTTCCCCCGATGAGCACTCCACCACTCACGCATACACGAAGAAAAATTGTGACTTTCAAGATGAACTCGCCATAAAAACATACGCCAATGTCATAGAAGCAACAGCGGCGGAAACCGACAAGTCGGAGGCCCACCAAAGAAAGGAAGAAACAGCATAAGAAGTTGCATCCTACTCCCTGATAGGACAAAGGGGATTGCGCCTAGCTTTGAATGAACAGAAAACCTCGACCTTTTCTCGGTGTTTAAACAGAGCATACCCACTGACGTTTAGCCAGATATCCGGCCAAGAGTTGGCCACGCGTTCGTACCCAAAATCGGCCGCTAATCGGTGCCATGGGTAGCCATCCAGAATCCTCTGCCGGAACAACATATCCAAGCAAGACTTCCACGAAGAAACTAATGCTAAACAGATGGAGATACCATATATGTGCCGCTAATGGGATGAACGCCCCAAGATCCAACATACCTCACAACGGTAGGGGAGTATTTCGAAGGCAACGCCCCCGGGGAACCTCCAGCTGAACCAGATCAGGTGAGGCACAACTGGAAGATGAACCTCGTCCAGTAGAGTGTGGGCTCAACATTGTTATGCCAAATATTGTAGTCACCATAAGCGAAACCAGGAACACTGAGCGACTCAGGCCTACTCGACCAAGGCCCCTTCGAGGGAACCATAACACAACGCGAGATCCGTAGGATGCAAGTGGCAGCGGGGCCACAAATGACTCCTGTCCAAAAATTATGACAACCGTGCTACTCAGTCAAATTCGCGGATGAGTACTATCGAATGGTCTGACTTAAATCTGCCCTCGAGGAAGGTAGACTACCGGGAAGGATGAAGTAAACAAGCTGCGATGTGTCACCATGACAATGGAGGAGCGGCGACGCCCTTCGTGAACTCATGACACAGGAAGCAAAAATACCCACCACCGGGACAAAGGCAGATCCAGGGAAATATTTCGAAGGATACTCTTGCATCCATGGAAAAGGGCACCATGACTCCACCCCAGTGTCACGTCGGCATATTGGTAAACCTCTCTCTCATACGCTTAATCTTAAATTAAATCATGTGCTCATAGATTCAGAATTTTTTGTCACCTGCAACTATGGTATCAGACTAAAGGTCAACAGGGCGGTACATATTAACGAACCAAATCGCCCCCACATCCCGAATCCTTGGTCAACTCCAAGTAACAAGTCATAGAAAAGACAATTCTCTCAATATAGCTTGCCTAAATCTGAGCTGGGACCTCACCTAGACACCCCGCGGTAAGAAAGAACTGCTTTTGCTCCTTCGTTTTCCTTTTACTGACCTGAACGCAGATAGCTAGCTAGGATGTTTGGAGGATCTCAAGACTCCACTTGGAGATTCCTAGACCGCATATAGGCGACTGCTGTATTTTGTCCCTTTGGCCGAGCTTCCACCCCGAAAGTAACCTTGTCAGCAAGATTACTTGCAGAAAAACATACCAGAAGAAGATCTGATGATGCCACATGCTTCATTCTGATATCCCAACAACGAATGATGGTTTGCCTCTAAGAGCATCTCCCCTTGGAATGACCCAAATGCGGCGGACTGAACCCCAGTCGGGAATTATATGATGGGCCATAGCGGTCCGAGAATTTGTGCACATCGAGTTCACAAAGGCAAAACAATGTACATCTATACCAAGTAATAAAAGGATATTTTCTCGACATTTTATCCTACGGACAAAGAAATATCAAGAATATGCCCAACAGGGGTCCCCCTCCACCAACTGCATTCTGAAATACTCGGGAACGAGGTGCCTACGACTAGGCACTCGCGCGATCTCAGGATCAAAACTCCAGGCTCATAAAGCCCCTATGAGGCAACTCCGATCTCACAAGAAGTGATCTTCATGCTTAAATAACTTGATGACTTGGAGACTGTCGTCAAATCACCATATGCTGGAATATCAAAAATTGTAAGACCCTTAACATGCACTCGGCATAACCAGGTCCATTCTAATTGTAAGACCTCAAAAGGCATGTCAAATTGTAAGACCTCAACATGTATGACAAACTGTAAAACCTTAGTAGGCATGGCAAACTGTAAGACCTCAATAGGCATGAAAATCCCAAAGTTTAGGCTATACGTCGCATTTTTAAGAATCCCGAAAGGGATACCCTCAATGTGGACGCCTAAACTATCACTCGGGATCAAAAATAGCTACGGCCAAACACATACGACTACGGCCAAAATGGCTGATACAACCAAAAAAATGTGACTCGAGGACGCCTTACCGTCGCTAAACAAAAATTGCAGGCCACTACTTCGAATATATTTTAGAAAGAACTAGTTAAAATAGGCTTCCCTCAACAGGCAAACAATGGGCTACAAACCTTCCGAGGTGCTCGAAATATTACCGATTACGACTTGAAATCGAGTTTCTTTTAGAACCGATGATGGAGTCAGGCAAAAATCTTTCAAAAATACCTTAACGAGCAGAAAACAAAGCCTACAAAAGGACCACGAGCAAAACTACATAAGAGCCATTATCGCCAGCTAAGAAAGCCTATGGGCCACATATCAAAAAGGTCTCTACAGCGAAAAAGCATAAGAGCCATTGTCGTCGGCCAAATTGATAAATTGAGGATTAAAGTGAGCTCGAATCGTAACTTGATTCAAAGACAAGAGCCAAAAATAGTTAACTAAGCATGCCCCCGAGCCACATACGGAAAGGTCTTAATGACCAAAAATTACGTGCAAAGCACTACCCCATTCGGGAAAGCGAAAGGCGCGTAAAAGTCAATTGCAGCCTGAATCGGAAAGTGACTCAAAGACAGGACCCACAATAAGCAAAAAACTACAGCATGCCTAAGGGCACGGCACCAACGCCACGATCGCCAAGCCGAGTGAGCCCCCGAAATCACCCTTTTATGAGGTCATTTTGACCCAAAGCAAAAAAGGCCACCGTCACTCGCCCATGCGAACATGGAAGAGCTTAAAGGCCCGTAACAGCTCGACTCGCGAAGCGACTCGAAGATTAGATCTAAACGGCTGGAAAAAGTGTGTAAGGCCCCGTAAAATTTTGTGCTTAAAACCTAGTAGCTCATAGTGTTAAGGTCCAAATATTGTGTTAGGAATGTGTAGAATTCTTCGCGGCGAG